>VYZP01071157.1:2333-22679 GCA_013400635.1 Hypocryptadius cinnamomeus
TTTGTGCTCATTGAGCACTAAAAATTTCTTTCCTACATTTTCTTCTCCTTTTTTTAACCCCAACATTGAGTTATTGCAATTATATTATTAATGAGACTGTCCACAGCCAAATAAATGAAATATAGATTCATTATGGACATAAGCCCTCTTGCTGCAGGGCACAAGCACACTGCTGACTGTTTGGGGTTAAGCAGAAATCTCCCCAAAGGTCTGCTTGTTACAGTTATTCATTAGGAGATTAGCTGCATCCTCCCTAGACGTATCTCATTATGATGGCTTTTGGAGTGTGGATACTGGAACAGACTAATAATTTATCAGGTTCTGTGCTGCTGTTCCTCTGATCATAACATGCCACCGTTAGAAAACTTATGGGAGATCATTACTGGAGGCAAAAGAATAAGCAAAACCTAATAGGAATTATTTTCCATATGGATAATTTGTTAATTAATTTAATCTATGGCTAATGAAAAGATGATAGACCAGTAGATCATTGGATCATTGTAAAAATTTGCTTGCAGTGCAAAGACTTTTATTTTTTATTACAAACACATAACTGTTAGAATTTTGCATCTCATTCTATTCCAGTGATTGTCCTTCCTACCCCATTTTTAAGCCACCAGTATATTATAACTTCAGTTAATTACACAATATAAAGCATAGAAGAATGAGAAGTTTGTTGAATAATGAATTTCACAGTGACATGGTTCCAAAATCCCTCCCATCAGATTACTTGCTGCTCCTCCTTATGTCCTGAAATGTACCACTACCACAATTCCCACCATTTCTTACAAGAAAATATCCCTCTCAACTTCCCAGAGCTACCTCCAGACCCTCTTTCTCAACTTTGCTTGCCTAATAGGCAGGTGAAAATTGACTTGGGCTGCGATTAGTTCAGCATTCCTGCACAGGGAATGTCCAATTGGCCATTGCCAGATGGAACAAATAAACCATGGGTTGAATGCTCCTTGACATGACTTCTGCTGGAGCAAAGATATATAAACATCTACAAAGCTGTTGATTTTCACAAAATCTGTAGGAATGTAGTATCGTTGAAACCTTTACTCCTCTGTCAAATAGAGATGAAATTGGCCCCCAGGTTCAGAAGTTACAAGGAGGGAGCGGACAGGCAGCATGATGGCATCAGTCTCATTTCCTTAGGAAACTTGGCTAAAAATACCAAACCTTAAAAGCAAGAAAATGAAGTGCAAAAGACATCATAAACTCTACAGTGCTCTCACAATAAACAAAAATATGTTATCCTTGCCAAGCACAATGGAATGAGATTTCACAATCCCATAACTGACTGATGGTCAAAGTCAATGGTGCAATAAGAAAGTGACATACTGCAGAGTTAGCAACATAACTCTATTTACTGCCCTCAATTGGGTGTTGGAAGTTATCATAAATTAGTGTCTGTAGGACCTGACATGGATAATTGTTCTGATCCAGTGGCTGGCATTACAAATAGGAAATGCCGAGTGTTTAAGTCTGGCCTCAAACACTTGAAGTCCTTGGTGATAGTCACCTGTCATGGAGTCAGGCACCTTGCTGGAGGTGCCCAAGCTACAAGGCTCATCATCCAAGCCTCTCACTACTGATGCTGGAGAAAGGTTTTGCCAAACAGCATCTCAAATCAGCTGCTGTGTAGATTCATCTTTTGAAGGAAATTTTAACTCCCTACTGATCAGCAGAAGAGGTTTGTATTCATTCATAACTTAAGCTCCAAACGTTGGTGTCTAAAGCCAGATTGAAACACCATCAACCTTAAAAATGCTTGACAAAAGACAGGGTTTTATTAACACTTTTTCTTCTCTCTGATGGCACATAAAGCAAAACCTCCTCATTGATTTCTTCTTTAATACCAGCATCACATATTCCTTCACACCTTGAAGGAGGTCTATTAGTTGGCCATGTTTTCCTTTCCTGGCTCTGTTAAAATGGAGCTCAAGCAATGCTGATCTATGATTCAGAAAAGTGCGGTCTCATATGCATCACTCAGGCTCAGCCTGTATTTGCAGTTTTAAGGAAACAAAAAAATGTTGGGAACTAAGTGTCCAGGCCAACTAATTTCAACTAATTATTTCTAGATCCTTCTGCACTGAAATTATTAGGGCGTGAAGCTGTGAAAGCAGTAGTTTAAATAAAGTATTTAAACCCAGAAGAATGCATCTCACCAGCCTAAAGCAACTGCAAGGCTCAGTGATCTAAACACATTTTGAGTCTGAGCTAGCAGAGTGGATCAACTAAAGGGGCAAGAATAAAAAGGTTAATCTGTTGTGGTTGGCCCTCTAGAGTGCTTATTGATATGAAGAGGGGCATGATAGCTGGGCTCCTATGTTCCCTCAGCAAAGTCTAAACTCCAGCACCAAATGGCTGCATACTTTCAAAGTTCTCTCATGCATACCCCAAAAACTTGGTCAACAAGTTATTGACTTTTAGTCAAGCTATCTGACCAACAGGACTGCACCTAAGCGGTTAATTCTACTCACAGACTCACAAAGGACTAAACTGCAACTTCATCAGCAGCTCAGGGGAGGATCAGTGGGATAATTCACTGCCAAAGTGGGGAAAGGGAAATGGACTGTTTTTCAGAGGCCACAATCTTTTCCTCATTTCCCTCCAGCACAACGATCTCAGCTCCATTATTTTGAACAACTTTTTTCCCCTCAGGCTCTTGCAATGCCCAAGCCTGCAGAGGTGCAGAACCATGACAATAATCCATCACCTCCCCGTGTCTGTGGGGAGGTCATTCCTTCAATGAAGTTGCTCTCTGCAATGTATGGGTCACTCCACTACAGAATATGGGAGGAATGCTGCACCTGTTGCATTAGATGCGGTGAATGAATGTGTTTAGGACAGTGGAAATAAAGATTAATTCCTCCTTTTTGCCTCCACAGTATTAAACAGTTTAGTTTAGGACAAACCAGGCTGATAGCTCTCATTGAGGAAAACCTAGCACCGTGCCTGTGCCTTTAGAGCAGAATAATGCTAAGAAACCATACATTCAGATCTAATCAAAGCTTTCTAAAAGTCCAGCAGGTCCAGGATGCAAGAAAGTGTTGGCATTTCCACCTCCCATTAAAATCCTTTCTTTAAAATGAAAAACAAGTGAAATTCTCATTTATGGAAAGGTTCCTTTACACTGCAGAGTGATATGAATAGGTATCAAAAATATTGTGTTGCATATATATAGCTTTGCGTGTGTGCGGAATATCTTGTGGGAAAGGAAGCGCTTCAATATTTGCTCAGTGTTTCATCTCCCAATATAATTTCAATATGTAAAACAAATGTTACTTATACAGCACACCCTTGTAAGTCATACAGATGCAGTTCGTTCCACCAGGCAGGTTTTATTAGTCACAAATCCTAGCCAGCTTGTTTCTTTTTCTTGTATGTTGTAGTGTTCATAAGACAATTGAGTCTGGGGACTGGAAAACATCCTCATATGCAAATTTGCATATAAAGCATACCTTTTAATTTATTGTTTGGATATTAGGTGCCGTGACAAGATAAGTCATATGATGTGTAATTGGCCCGGTGAGGATTTGTTGGTGTGTATAATGTATACACTTCTATTAAAGTACAAGAAGAAAATTACTTTGTCAATCATTTCCAAGATAAAAAGGGCCTGGAGAAAGCATTAATTCTTCTCCTGTCACTTCTGGCACTATAGTCCTTTCGATGCACAACTACATTTCAAAAAATATTGCTACTGTACTTTAATCTTAAATAATTCAGAAGTTTTCTGATTTCTGATTTGATGCGAAAGATGGTCAGATGTGTTCGCACAGGCATGCGCATGCACACGCACAACAGGCACTCAAGATCTGAGTTAATAATTTATAGTTAAAAATCCAAATAGATAAAACAGATTGGAATGACATTGCTGTCCCCATTTTGTCAGAGCAGATGTAAACCCCACCAACAGGTAAAATTAACCCAAAGCAATACTGGCACTACTAGCACACATGTGTTATCAATACACAAAGACATTCTGCATCTGTGTTGATGTCCTCCCACTTTGTTGGAAATAAGAATATCTATTCAATTATCATCAGAAATAAAAGTATTTGCTTTGCTTATACTCCAGCCTCGTCCACAACAATATTATCTTGCTCACAAACATCTTAGGAAAGTGAAAGAAAGATAAGATCTTTCCTCTTGAAGCACAGACCTGGTGTCCAAACCCTTTCATTTCCACCCATCACTGCAAGCAATAAGGGCTCTCTTCCTGCCTCCTTGCCTCATCTGCTCTGTCAGCTTTTATTGGATTCTACACTGCTCTGGGAGACCACAGCAAATTTTGTGACAAACTATCCACAAAAGAAACACATGCACCAAAGTGGAAAAGGTTCTGTCTTTGGGCATACATGGAATAGATTAATCTACAGCTTGATTGGAATATCTGGATTTTTATAAAGGAAAAGAAAAAAAAACCAACAAAAAACTTGTCCTTAAGCAAAGCTGAAATCCATCTCTGGATTCACAAACTTTTATGTGGAAACACATTACAGTTAATAAAGTTTACAAAATACTGATTCACACCATGCAATCCATCCTGGGTCACCACTGCTTTAGCACTCAAAGCTAGTTCTCCTTAAACTAGATAAACACCCATTTAGACTGCTCAGAAATTTTGAAATATAACACCTCCCCTCTGGGATATTTCAATAATATAATGAGCCAAAAGACTCCTAGGGTAGCACCTCTTTGGGTCAGTTCCCAACCATGTTATTTACATGTGCATACACAGTCAATTGTTGATCTATGTGCAGCCTGGGGAAGGGCTTTGCAGAAGATGCCAAGCCAGTTAGTAACCAAGAACCAACCCACTCTCTTATTTATTGGCCACTCATTTTATGGTCAATTCACTGGGTGCCAGAAGTAAGCCCTGCCAGGAGGTTGTGAGCCCATGCCAGCAATCCCAACAAAAAGCACAGAGCCCAGGGAGCTCCCTGGGCCCAGGTCTGCTCCAGGAGTAAAAAGCTGATGGCCAACACACTCATCAGACTCCTCAGGGTGTCTCCTGAGGGCTGCAGCTCAAAAAAGCACAAGCATTTTCCTACTTCTGCTGTCCTAAGGCAACTCTGACTAAATGGCAGAGAGAGTCAGAGCCATCCCTGGCTTGGCATGGCCTCCTTCACTCTCTCCTGCCACATCATCTCCCTTTTGCAGCCAAATATTCTTTTCCTGTGGGTTGCTCTTTTTGTTTGCAACTTCTGAAGCATTTGTGAACTTGAGTCTTTAAAAGAACTGTAAAACAACACAGCAGCACATTTCCTCCTGTACTGTCTCCCAGCCTGGCAGAAACCTTGAGATCTGCTCTATAGAGCCTGCCAGCAGAGGCAATGACAGTAGTCCCTGTTTTTCATCCTCTAGGTGCAGAAGAAGGGCAATAAATGAGGTTTGTTTAATTTTTTCCAGTATGGTTTATAACTAAAGACAGGTGGAATGGGATGGTTCATTTCAAATTAGCACACTTTCCCCACCACTCCAAACCAGGGAGCCTACACAAAAATACATCTTGCCAACAGCTCCTGAGACAGGCTAACACTGGACCTGAGCAACATTTGGGAGTGTGATGGTTTCTGCAGGCCAAAACTGTACTAGGGCCTATGATTAAAAAATATAACAAAATAAACTGCAGTACTCCATGTGCCCTGGCACTGACCTGCAGGCATAACAGGCTGTCCTTGTACAAAGGGGCTTGGAGCAACCTGGCCTAGTGGAAAATGTCCTTGCCTGTGGTGAGGGGTTGCAATAAAATTATTTTTAATCTCCCTTCCATCCCAAACCATTCTGTAATTCTATGATTCCACAATTCTATGAAATACCACCCCCAATGCTCCTCTGCTGATTCCAGGTGTTGTTCACATATCTTCCCTTTTTTTTTTTTTTTACCAGGATTTTTCTACTTTTCTCCACTTCCAAAGCACAGACCCACCTCTCAGCTCCCCATCCCAACCACTATGGCTATGTCTGCTCTCCTCCTCCTGCTGCTCTTCAAGTCCTACCCGTTCGCACTGCAGCAGATCCCAGCTTGCCCCCTATTCTCACCCAGCTTGCTCACTGGGATTGAAATCTTTAGGACCCAGAACAACTCTCCAGTGACCAAAAAAAATAAAATAAGAGCATATAAATATTTTTCAAAAACGAACACTTGGCCAATGTATGCAAGGACAGCACTTCACAGGCAATCTATCTGCCAGACTTCAAGTCCTTGCCTGAATTAACAGTTAAAACAGAACTGGCAAAAACTTGCTAATAAAACAACTGTAAGATTTTTGTTTTAATATTGGCAGAAAACATATTTTCCCTGACCCAGTTTTAAAAAGTGCTGATTCACTTTTTTAAAGCTTCCTAAAATATTCAGCTAAACACAGGCACTTTTTCATATTTTTGGAAGGTTTTAATCCAAGTTATTACAGTCTGGCAAACTTATAAATCACTGAAAACAGAACTCAAAAATGATAAGGACTAAGAAACTTTAATCACAGCCTTTGCAATGGTGGTTTAATCCCCAGAGGGGGTTATTACACCAATAATAATTTTTAAAGATTATGGAATTATTTAATTTTTTATTTCTTGACTTAGAGAAATATCTGGTCTAAACATTTTTTATGTCTAATTATGACAGAGAAATACAGAATTAGTAAAATTTATAGCAGCACTCACATTATTTAGACTGCTAGATTTTGCTAAGTAAAAAAGCTTCTTGGTAGAGGGAACAGTGGCAGAGCAGCAGAGACCTTACTATTGTTCCTAAGCCTGGATTTTCTTCCAGAGGATAATGCAGTCACTAGTAGGCTGGTAACAAATTCACATTTCTGCACTGGAATACATTATTTCATTATTTTTAAACAAGAGAGGGAAACAATCAGGAAAAAATATATGTACCTTAATTTTATTGCTTTTAAAGTGCCATAATGATGTGACCATCATCTCTTAACTGGTGGAGAGATGGGCTTCCCCACACCATTACAAAAGAACACACATCTCAGACTAGAAAGAAGGGAAAGTGGTAAATCTCCCTTCTGAATACCAGTCATAATTTTTTATTGTACCAGGCAAATGCATTCTGGTTTTTAAACCTTCGCATTAGAAACAAGGAATAGCTGGTTTAAACTTTGTTTAAAAGCTGGCCAAGGTTATATTTGCTTATGTAAGCTTCATTAAATTCCAGATTCCATTCTCCTTTCTTTCATACTATTTCTAAATCCTAAATAAAAGAATTAGTCCCCTCTGCTACTTATAACAAACAATTCGTGTCAGTTATTCTCTATCAGCAAAAAACTTCCACCCTTGAAACCTTAGCTGATAGCTCTTTATAAAAAGCAACAACACTACCAAAAAAAATCCCAACAAAAAAGTCCCCAAAAACCCAAACTCCTGGCCTTTCCAAACAGGCCAATATATTTGTAACAACATCTTTACCGAGTTCATGTATCTTCTTTATTGCTCTTCATAAACAAGCTATTGGATCCTTCGGACTTCCAACGTGAAAAATGAAAGAATTTCCTCCCATTCTTGCCTCTCTTATCTCATAATTGTTTTGTTCAGAGCAGCAGGAGAGACCAATATAAATGTCTCTGCTATTTATTTGCCCTTTTCAAGCTCATTCATACTTTTCTTGAGGGCATTTTTTTCTCCTTTTCCTTTTGAATTTGTATGCATTTACTGCTCTGTACACACAAGCGAGTGAAATTGTTTGAGACTTTATTCCAGAGCCTTATGTAATGCTGATAACAGCAAAATATTTAACACTGAGATTTCACTGCATTTTGTAATGGTGGTACGAGGTAAAAAATTTAGGGATGTGTTCAGCCCCCAGGAATACTTGTACGACAGAACTTACATTCCCAAACCTGTTAATCTTTTGAACGTGCAACATCAGTCATCCTTCCTTCCAGACATCCTGGGCTATGTTGTTAGAGCCCTTGTTCCGAGCTCATAAAGAAAAGGATGCAGTTGACAGCTGGATACCAACATCTGAAATGTCTGTCCTGCATGATAGGGTTCACAGCTCGTGCTTGTCTAGAGGTCTGGCAAGTGCAACTGGGGAACACCAAGAGCTGCCTTCAGGAAACACAGTGCTTTCTCATGGTCTTAGGAGTAGAAATTGTGGTGTGGACCTTCAAAGAAATCCCAGAACAGGATACTGGTTGTATTGGGTTCACATGACAAAGCTTTTGCTAGTGGGAGTTTTACAAGGGTTGCCTCTATGGGAAGCTGTGGAAGATTCCTCCATGTCCCACAGAGCCAGTGCACGTCAGCTCCAGGATGGACCCACTGCTGGCCAAGGCTGGGCCCATCAGAGGTGACGGAAGCGCCTCTGGGATAACAGAGTTAAGAAAGGGGACAAAAAACATCAGTTACAGCCAGAGAGGGAAGTGAGAATGTGTGAGCAACAGCCCTGCAGACGCCCATATTAGTGCAGATGGAAGGGCAGGAGATGCTCCAGGTGCCAGAGCAGAGATTCCCCTGCAGTCCCTGGTGCCATGCATGGTGAGGCAGCTGTGCCCTTGCTGCCCATGGAGGCCCATGGTGGGCAGAGATCCACCTGCAGCCCCTGGAAAACCCCACAAAAGAGTGGGGGGATGCCCAAAAGAGGCTGTGACCCCATGGAAAGCCCATGCTGGAGCAGGCTTCTGGCAGGACCTGTGACCCTGTGGGGGACAAATGCTGGAGCAGCCTATTCCTGAAGAATTGCACCACATGGAGCAGCACATCAAGAACTGCAGCCTTTGGAAAAGACTCAAGGAGTTTGTAAAGGTCTTTTCCTGTGGGAGGGACCCCACACTGGAGCAGGGAAAGAGTGTGAGGAGTTCTCCCTCTGAGGAGAAGGAGCACAGAGACAACGTGTGATGAACTGATCACAGTCCCCATTCTCAGTCCCCTTGAGCTGCTGGAGAGAAGGAGGTAGAGAAAATCAGGAGTGAAGCCTCAAAAGAAGAGGAGGAGTGGGAAAGTGTTTTAAGATTTGGGTTCATTGGTTTCTCATTATCCTATTCTGGTTTGACTGGCAATAAATTAAAGAAATTTCCCCAAGTCAAGTCTGTTTTGCCAACAACACTCCCTGCCCATAATTCACAAGCCTTTTGTTACATTTTTCTCTGCCCTGCCCAGCTGAGGAGGGAAGTGATGGAGTGACTTTGGTGGGCACCTGGCATCCATCCAGGGCCAGCCCACCAGACAGGTAAAGACCCATTTCCTGTGGCTGAGCCTTCTTGCCATATAACTCTGTTAACCAAAGTAGACGCAATCTGCTTCTCACAATCTGCTTCTGTCTTCCTTCACCTCCCTGCCTGTAGCTAAGGGAAATTATAATGGGTGCCTCTAGCAGGCAAAAGTTTGGAGAGGACCATGGGTCAGCTGAGCCTTATGCATGCATGCATATATATATATATATAAAAATAAATGTATCTATGCATAAGTAATTTGGAATTGAAATTCTTTGCCTGACTCTAACATTCTCCCATAACCTTTTCCTAGCTAAAACCCAGCACAGCACAAAATCTCTGCCTGTGTTTTCAGATGACAGCCTGTAAGGTGTAAGACTGGTATGGGAATAAAGGTGATATGCTATTAATTATACAACAGAACCTGCATTGAGAATCTAGACGAGAAAGTGTGGAAATGATCTCTTAAGGGAAATTGTCATTTGGTGTTTTTTCCTATCCTCTTTTTTCATCTGTAGGTTCTTATACCACGCTCACATCTGTAGCATCTAGTGGAGCATTAAGCAATGTGACTAACATCTGTCAAACGTGTGGTGTCTGCTTGTGTGAATACTTACTAGGAGTGCTCCAGAGGCTTGGCAGCTGGTTGTCTTTTGTGATCTGGAAATCAATCAAGGAGGACTTCTGCCAAATCAGAGATTTTTACACTCTTCTCTGTACTAATCGCAGCAGACATTCTCTTACTGAGGCAAAGACCAGCAAGTTGAGGGACTGAAAACCAGAAGTACCCAGAGACACGCCTTGCCTGGGATACTTGGACAAATTATGTCTCCTGGGGACTGGTGGGAAACAGCACCCTGTGGTGAAGTGAAACTGCTTTAACTGGCCACATTGTGAGGTTCCAGGGACATTTTATTCAGGAACAGGAAAAAATTGCCTGAAATCATTCATTACAGAAGTTGTCCAAAACTGACAATCCTGACACTTCACGATGTGGGTGACAGCTCACATTCCCATGGCCAGCTCTTCAGTGATCATCAGGCTGCTGGGTAAGGCAGATCAATGACTGCCTTAATAAGACAGAATAAGAAGAGGAATACAGATAACAAATAATTCTTACAACCCTTTTGTCCCAGCACTCTGTGTTTGTGCAGCATCGCACACACCCTGGCTGGAATTTGCCATAGCCCACTGTGTGGAGTGGATCCTATCCAGGGAAATAAATATCACCATTTTGGTAATTTCAGCTAATATGTAATTTTCTTAATAGAAACCACACTATTCACAAAGAACTTTTGCATGACAGCTTCTCACTGTACTTTTCAATAAAGGCAAGGCTGAGCAAGCAGTATAATTGCTGGTACCGGGGGGAGCTGCCTTTGGCATCACTCACATTGATCTGGCTGAGGCTGTCCTGTGACCAGGGGGTTTGTGCAACACAACACAGCCTGGAGGCCACCCTGGATGTGCAGCACAGGCAGCATGGCACGGGCTGCTCAGGCAATTGCTGTGTGGGTCACCAACAACCACAACATGCAACTGTCTCCCAGTCAAGATCAACATATTCCATCCACCCCTTGATCCATATAGAGTCTTCCTGTCCCAAATATAACTTAGAGACTAGATCAGTAACATATGGATTTATCAGGCCCTAAATAAAATGGCCAGTGGAGCAGACAGGGCCTGTGAAGGACCACTAATTGCCGAAATACAACCTTCTGCACAACTCCCAGTACTGCCAGTAAGGGAGGTGGGTTTGGAAGGTTGTGGCAGGGTTCCCCATGGAGGCAGGAGAGTTGGGTGGCTGGGTATAGCTGCTGCCCCAGGACATAGCACTACCTCTTCTGCATTGTTTCCTCCCTCCTGATCTCCATTCCAGGCTCATAGTAAGTCACAGAGCTGCTGTCATTGCCCCAGACATGCCTTTTACCATTGACAGCATCAAGATACATAACTTCATTTTAGTCATTTAATGGCCCTGCTCTCTGGTGAAAAGCTATCCACAGACTTTTTATGGCAACATGACCTTGGTCAGCATTGCAGGAATGAGGATTTAGTCACCCCAGATCCCAGATTCAGAGCTACCTAAATCACTAATAATACTATTGAGAGAGAGAGGAATCTGTGTGGGATCACATCAGGTCTCCTGACAGCAGTGCTGTTTCCTGTCAGTGCCTGCTGTAACTGAGCCTTGCAGTAGGTCTCACACCATTTAAGCTCATTACCCTGGGGCTCACAGCCTCCCTGAGACAAGAAAATGTAGCTTGTGGCCAACAATGTCAAACATGACAGAGGGATCCACAAGTATGAGAATGGATGTTTGCCTTTTGTGATGCCCGAGAAATCTATTTCAAAAACTGAACTAAACATTATATCAGATAGACTTGGTTCTGTCATTTATGAAACACTTAAAGAAAGAATAGTTACTGAAGTACACTTATATAATACAATACTGTAATAAAATACCTAATAAAAAATTAGCTCAATTAGCTGAAACATTATTCTTTCTACCACTAGCCTAAGACATATGTAAAATTTTATTATGTTTAATGGCTGTCTGGGCTCCTGCTGTAATGACTTCAAGCAGCTCACTGAGCTATGATGTTTTTGCCACATGAAGTTTAAATGGAGGGCAAGACATTCAGAGGGAAATTTCAGAGAGAAACACAACAAGGTGCTGGGCTTGATGGAGGCAGGGAGGTCAGGAGAGAACAGGTAGATTTGTAAGTCATTGATGCAAAGCAGATAGCTGAAGCCATGTGAGGCAGCAAGCTCACTGAGAGAAGGGTTTTAAATGAGAAAATGAGCCAAGGACAGTATCAATAATGTGCAAGTAATTGCCTGGTTTTACACATCATGTCAGAGACACTGTGGGAGGTGCCTCCTGGGATTCACCTTAAATACTGTGGAGGAGCTGAGCGTGGATGGAGACAGAGGGTGTTTCTACAGAACTACTTTCGCTCCATTCAGGACTGTGTGCTAGGAGTAAATCTGATAAGTAAAGAAGTAAACCTGTAGGCTCATATCATGAGTAGTCTCAGAGGAGGCAAACTGGACTCCTGGATGGTTGGATTAAACCAAAGGATATGCACCAGGTGCATTCCAGCTGCCAACAAGAGTTCATTTCCCTGGGTGAGAGTAGATCCAGTCCAAAGTAAATCCTCCAAACCAATTTTAGTGTGGATGAGAGGTCCTGAGCACTGCTGCTGTCAGTGCTGCAGCTCATTCCCACAGTGCCCCACTACTTGCAAATGTAAACACAGCCACAATGGTATTTTCTTTCTAACTTTCCTGAAGACTTCCTGGATGGACTCACATAAATAATTTCCCTTCTTACTGTTTTTGTCCTTCATATACAAAATGCTCTTAATACCACATCCTGCGCTCACTGGGATGTGGAAAGGGTAAAATTGTCAACATACATCAGGCACACAGACACGATGGTGACAAACATCCCTCTATAAAGCAGGGAAAACACTCTGAAACAATATTTGACCAGCGTTCAGTACATGAGATGGGGACCTTAGCCTGCACACTGAGGATATGCTTATGGACCAGACTCCTCAATTTAGTGACTTGGGCGCTTCTTTGCACACTCTGAAAAATGGTTCCTGCTGGAAGAGACCATGACATAATAAAAACAAGGAGCTGAAGGAACAGTTCTGCCAGCTCTAAATGGTGGGTACCTCACCTTGCTGTCTTCACATCCTTTTGAGATACCCTGGGATGTTCCTCTGCTATGAAATTGCATAATGTTCTGTTACTGTCTCTTTCAGGTGGTCACAAAACCCAACTCACTATACAACAGCAAGGTCTCTCCACATATTTATAAAAGATCTCCCATCTGATCTCTTTGCTTGAAGTCTGGTCATCATTTGTTTTGGTGCTCTTGAGGTTGATTCATTCCTGTATTGAACACAGCTGTGTTCTGTTGCAGAATCCATTGAATTCAAATCAGAAACACTGGTCTGGTACCACAAAACCTTGAAAGATTTTGCTAAATAATTCTACACTCAGCAGAACCGCCACATTTATGTTCTGTAGCAATCATCAGCGCAAAGGCTACTGATTTAAATGCAAATCACCCTTTTCACAAAAGGAGTGCTATTCCCTCTTACTTCAACAGTATTTCTTCCTCAAAAACAGCCAATTGTGCAAACACTCCAACAGGATCTGTTTCCCTTGCTGTCAATAACTTCATCACAGCTGCAAACATTCACAGATAGCAAACTTCTCAAGCCCTATATTAAGAGGCAATGTCCTACCTATAGAGCTTTCTATTTAAATCAGTGAAATTCCTGAATTAACTCAAAAAGGACAGTTAGAATTTTGTAGCATTTTCTTCAACACACTTTACCAGCTTCTCTGGGAAAACAGTTACAGTATCCAAAGGTTTTCCCAGCTATTGAATTTGTGTTTGTTTGCTTGTTTCTGCTATTTGCACACAAATATCTCTCCACTACACTTGAATGACTGAAAAGGGAAGATCCACACTCCTAACACCAGGCTGTAATAGCAAAGAGCATTTTCCTGCTTTGCTGGCACATCACATTATAGAGGCTGCCCGTAATCTTAGGAGAACAGACAATGTAAAAAAACCTTCCTGCTTATATCAGACCTTGTTATTAAATTTATATCCATTTCTCATAATAACCTACATTTTCCTTTATCAGAACTCTGAAAAATAACTCCTCGTGCAGGACTTGAGCATGGCATTTGATACAGTCGTCAGAGGAATTCTGATGTCCTGTCTCAGGGACATGGCAGGGATTAGTGGGATTGCAAGTAGATGGCTTCAATCATTCCTCACAGACAATACTCAGTGAGTCATGAAGACTTTCTACTTCCAGAGCTATCACCCATGAAGTTCTGAAAGAGTCCACCTAATTCAGTGTTTAGAAGGCGACTCTTAGTGCGAAATAGCTTGGACTAAAACACAGGTAACACACCACAGGCATCCAGCACAAGCTAGAATTGCTCCTACACCTCTGTGCCCAAGGTGGCACAGGTGGCTGAGCTGATGGACAAGGGGAGCTGGGCTGCAGAGGCGAGCACCAGTGACATCACTGCAGCCACACCAGCCAGGGACAGTCATCCTTTCCATTGCTCTGCTGCCCCAAAGGCCCTGGAACTTACTATAAAACCATGGCTTTGTATGGCAAGTGGGAAGGATCAGTCTCCAGTTGGAACAAGAGGACCCCAAACAGCCTCCCTCTGCTCTTAACCCTACCTCACCTTCTGGCACCTCTTCCCTGAGAAACAGCTAAAGACATTAAAGCCAAATGAGCAGTCATCACTCCACTGACAAGGTGCCTGGAATTCTTTTTCTAGTCCAAGGAAACACTCTTATCAGGTACCTTCGCCTCAGCACAAGGCTGGGCATATTTATGCAGAATATTAATATCTTCATTCATAGGGCTTGCAGATTATCCTCTGTTTCTTGTCTACAGAACTTCAAAAGCATTATTAATTAAAAAAAAAAGTAATTGAAACAAAGACTCAAATTCATCTTTAGAGGGAGAAAAACATAAATTTCACTGCAGTGTGTGCAGGGAAAGGCAGCCGGACTACCCATATTCTGTGAGAGTGATCCCTTGGCATCCAGTTGTCCAATTTGCTCACAAATTAAAACTGGTCATTTCTTTTGTGAAGCAGTTCTAAGATGAATGTTTTTAAAGACTTCTTCTTTGCCTAGACCTAATTATTCATCCTTCTCACCTTTTTACGCAACATAGCTATTTCAGAAACTCTTACTAGGAGTGCCATATATAATGTTATACCTACCAACATGAGAAAAAAGGATTTTATTTTTGGAATAACTTGCATCAGGGATAATGCATTCAAGCTTTTTAGAGGGATCACATGGGTGTATTTCTCTTTGTTTTGTAGTCTTGGTCGGCACAGTCTAGAGGCAAGGTTAGATACCAGAGACAAAAACTACTTAGTATTTTCACATTACTTTAGTAAGACCAAATAAAAACATATTTTTTAAATATTTCCAAGAAATAATATATTCAACCAGACCAGCCTTTAGAGTCCTTTTTTGCTGGAGCTCTCTGGTGGCACAGAAATTATTTTTACTAGAGATCTTCTTAGGACAAAAAGGAAGAAAAGGCCTCCAGCATTCATCTTGGATTTGTGTGATACTTTTAACCCTTCTGCATGGCAGAGGGAGTTCACATGCTTTCCAGTTTATCCCATGTGCCTAAAATTTATACCCTGAGCTGCTGGCTTGTATTCTGACTGTATGTTACCTTTTAGAGCTCAGCATAAGCAAGCCCTGTGGAATTGGCACACACTGTATTCCTGATGTTTCATATCAATCCAGCTCAGCATCTCCAAGATAGGATAATGGTTTGTGGCCCTCTAACATAACTCTATCACAAAACAGATTGAAAGAAACTTACTTCTCTACACACCTTCCCATTCACATCTACAAAAGCATTCATTAATCTTCTGATTCCCAACTTCAAGATGAATCAGAGTATTTGAGACATCCCTTCTTCACTTGGCGTAAGGTTTTAAAGTTGTCCAGTTGTCCAGATGGTGGAAAGTGATGACACTGTTGCTTCACAAGCATTGCAAGCAGAGGGTCTGGCTTACTGGTCATGGAGATCCAGTAAGCCTAAAAGAGTCATTATCTTTACTACCCTAGTTAACACCTTGGTTAATTTAAAGATCCCAGAGTAAAATAGCTCCCATGACTGTAATAAAACTGCAGTCCGTTGACTATGAATGTTTGTACAGCTTAAGTCAGAAAATGTAGCTAATTTACAATGACATCTCCTTTGCCTTATTCACTGTCCAGTGAACAAAGCTAAACACCTCAAGCAAAATAGTGATCTCATCCTTAAATTGATCATTCTTCACAGGCAAGACCAGGTTCTTAGTACAGCCACACTAGATGTGAGCAGGTAGTCGAGGTTGGTCTCTGGGCTCTGAGTTTACAATCTAAGTAGACCAGGTAAGAAAAGAAAATGTTGCCCTCCACTGAGGGTAAACTGAGTCCAACATAAAGTGACTTACTGTGAAGAAAGATTCTGCACAGCCAGAAACTTAAATGAGATCTTTTAAGGTGCAGCTCAGCACCTTAATTACTGAATCATCTGTCTTGTATTCTCCTCAGAAGCAAAGGTTTTTCCATAATACATTTTTTTCCTGCAGGTCTGAAAGGTTAGGCTATTTAAGAAATGTGATTTCTTAAACCTGGCAAGATTTGTCCACATAAAAAAAATATAAAATAACAGTAATAAAGCATAAGTAGTTTTACATCTCCAAAGCAAAGCAGAAAATATTAGCTAATTCAACCTTACAAGACCCCTATGAGTTAAGTACAGGCTACACTTCTCAAATATACATTTTATCCCTCCCTTTCTCTTTCTCTAAACATGCAACCAAAATTATAAACAAGGTGAATAATCCTTCTGTGTGGTAACCATGGAAATCAGCTATATCAACTACTGTAAATGGCAATGTATCCAGCAAGTCCACAAAAAGCAGACCTACTCCACCCTCACAGAAGGTTTCCTACATGCAGCCACCCAATAACCTAAAAACCACTTCAATATTTTTCCTGAGCAAGCTGTTGCAATATTCAGGAACTGCCCTTTGTAAGCTTGTTTTAGAGGTGAGTAACTAACCATTTTAGTTAGACTGCTAAGGTAAATCCAATCTCAGTGCCTATCCATGCTTTAGAACACTCTCTGGCCAACATAGTCCTGGCCTTTACCATGTCAGACCCTGTACCCTAAGCAGGACAGGTTGTTCCATGCCAACTCTTTCTATCCAGATAAAATTAGCACCTGGACTGTTAATAAAGATTATGACTCAGAGAAGAGATACTATGTAAATTAATGAGGCCAGAAGCACAATATTTTAAGGTTTTGTTTCACCAAAGTTTTACATTTCCCCAAACAACATTGTTTTCTTCATCATTTTTAGCAGACATGGTTTCACAAGAAGTCACTGGGCAGCACCTTTAGGATACAAACATGATTTTCAGCCTACTGCAGCTATATCACTGACTGATGCTCTACTTTTTTGATTACTTCAGCTGAAGAAATATGAAAGCCAGTCCTTTCCTCTGAGTGCACTGATACAAGATTACAGGCACCTCTAATTCATATAACCTCTACCCTTTTGTATGTCCTACCTCAAATGTTTTTTATTAACCTTGTTTTCTTTCAAAACTCAATTCCTGCAGGTGCTTTCCGGCCACATGATGACTAAGGCTGCTTAGTTTAATAACATCAGAAACTTTTTATGTCCTTTTCGTCCCATGAGGCTAAAATTCCTCTTACCTGGATATGTAATTCTTCACATAGAATCATAGAATAGTATGGGTTGTAAGGGATTTTAAAGAGCATCTCATTCCAACTCCCTGCCATGGGCAGGGACACCTTCCACTAGACCAGGTTGCCAAAAATCCCATCCAGCCTGGCCTTGAACACTTCCAGGCATGGGGCAACCACAGCTTCTGGCTGCAAACTGTTCCAATGCCTCACATCTTCACAGTAAAGAATTTCTTCCTAACACCTAATCCAAACCTGCCCTTTGCCAGTTTCAAGACACCCCTGGTCCTACCACTCCATGTCCTTGTAAAAAGTCCCTCTGCAGATTTCTTGTCAGCTCCTTTTAGGTACTGGAAGGTTCTATAAAGTCTCCCTGGAGCCTCTCTTCTCCAGGCTGAACAATTCCCACTCTCTCAGCCTTCCCTCACAGGGGAGGTGCTCCAGCCCTCTCATTTTCATGGCTCCTCTGGATCTAGTCCAACAAGCTGTCCTTTATAGTGGTCCCATTGTAGTATCTACATCCTAGTGGTCAGCTAACCTGGAGGCTCCAGCAGGTTGAGAAGGGACTTGGGCAAGCTAAACAGAAATAATTTAAATCCAAACAAGAATTTGTGACAGACAGAAATGGTTTGACATGCCAAAATTGATCTTTTGGTCTCCAAAATCTTATATCAATAAATGCAGCATACCTGTCCAGTTCTGCAAACCCTCCTGGTATTTAGAAAAGCATTACAGCTGATCTCAGTGAGAGCTCAGTCTGAACCTGCACTGTGTAGGTCTGTGCTCTCTTTCAAGCAACAATTTGCATAATGGTGTTCATTTCCAAAAAAAGCTTTACAGGCTTTATACCCACAAGGCCATCTCTGGATGGAGAAGACAGAAAAACAGAAAACAGAGTGTTGGCCACCTGAGGAAAGGAAGGAAAATTTGGACAATGCTGACATTTGGGACTGAAACCCTGGGTTTGTAGCACAAAGATCATCAGTAAAGACCTACACAGCAACATTCATCAAGCTCTGTGTAGCCCTGAACTTCCAGTTCCAATGAGCTGGCTGCCAGACTGGGACCATTCCACACAGAAGTGCCCAAATCTCAGTATTCAGGTTTAATTCTGAAGATAAACACAGAATACCTTATTAACTGACCCCTGAATCTTGGGAGATTCAAAGACTGAATTAAAGCTACTGAATATGTACCTGCAATTCTAACAGTTGTTTGCAAACAGATTCTTAAAACACTGTCCAGAAGTTCCCTCATGCTCCCCATCTCCCCAAACAAAGGGAAATTGGCACATTTTAATTCTGTTCTAGTCAAGGTAGTTTTGTAGTGCCCCTTGCTCACCAATAGCACTACCAGTGACATGATAAATACTTCTCAGGTATCATTCATCTTCTCCTTCTTGTTATTAAGGTGAACTGTGTGTGCAGCATAACATTTTGTTTTAAAAGGACTTGGGATTTTCACAGGAGAAAGGAGAAGATTGATACAATTGTCCATTCTTATTTTGGAGAAGGCAGGTGAAAAAAGCAGGTACCCAGGAAAATGGGAGGTGATGAGGTTTGCAAAGATCCTCAGTCCCTGAACGCTTTATTTAATATGGGAAAAACACACCATGAACGCATCAGCACCTGAGGGACAGCGGGGCAAGGGGGGAGGGAGGCTTGGGGTGTCACCAGAATGATCTGAGCGGTGGGTTCACGTCCCTAAGGCTGAACCTGGCAAGGGACACGCTGAGATCAGCACCTGTGAGCAATGGGCAGCGAGCAGCAGGCAGCAGGCAGGCAGGGAGGGATGGACAGCAGGGAGGGATGGACAGCAGGCTGGGATGGACAGCAGGCAGGGAGGGATGGACAGCAGGCAGGGATGGACAGCAGGCTGGGACGGACAGCAGGCAGGGAGGGATGGACAGCAGGCTGGGATGGACAGCAGGCAGGGGTGGACAGCAGGCAGGGAGGGATGGACAGCAGGCTGGGATGGACAGCAGGCAGGGATGGACAGCAGGCTGGGATGGACAGCAGGCAGGGATGGACAGCAGGCTGGGAGGGACAGCAGGCTGGGATGGACAGCAGGCAGGGAGGGATGGACAGCAGGCAGGGATGGACAGCAGGCTGGGATGGACAGCAGGCTGGGATGGACAGCAGGCAGGGAGGGATGGACAGCAGGCAGGGATGGACAGCAGGCAGGGATGGACAGCAGGCTGGGATGGACAGCAGGCTGGGATGGACAGCAGGCAGGGAGGGATGGACAGCAGGCAGGGATGGACAGCAGGCAGGGATGGACAGCAGGCTGGGATGGACAGCAGGCTGGGATGGACAGCAGGCAGGGAGGGATGGACAGCAGGCAGGGATGGACAGCAGGCAGGGATGGACAGCAGGCTGGGATGGACAGCAGGCTGGGATGGACAGCAGGCAGGGAGGGATGGACAGCAGGCAGGGATGGACAGCAGGCAGGGATGGACAGCAGGCTGGGATGGACAGCAGGCTGGGATGGACAGCAGGCAGGGAGGGATGGACAGCAGGCAGGGATGGACAGCAGGCAGGCAGGAATGGACAGCAGGCAGGGATGGATGGACAGCAGGCAGGGATGGATGGACAGCAGGCAGGGATGGACAGCAGGCAGGGATGGACAGAAAGCTGGGATGGACAGCAGACAGGGATGGACAGAAGGCTGGGATGGACAGTGGGCAGGAATGGACAGCAGGCAGGGAGGGATGGACAGCAGGCAGGGAGGGATGGACAGCAGGCAGGGATGGACAGCAGGCAGGGATGGACAGAAAGCTGGGATGGACAGCAGACAGGGATGGACAGAAGGCTGGGATGGACAGTGGGCAGGAATGGACAGCAGGCAGGGAGGGATGGACAGCAGGCAGGGATGGA
>VYZP01071159.1:1488-47162 GCA_013400635.1 Hypocryptadius cinnamomeus
TCACGACTCCAAGACTCTTCATGGGAGAGATGTGCAGATTCACACTATGATTGCACTGTCCCTGGCGCTTCACTGAGCCGCAGCCACGGGGCTGTGCTGTGGCTGGATCTCATATCCATGCTTCTGCCATAACACTTAGGACCATAGCCAAGATACACCCCACAGCAAGATCCAGGTTTGTCAAGTAGAGGATTAGACATTAGGTGTTGGACAGTGGCACCAGGCAATTTCTTGGCTTGGCTGTAAATGTGACAGCCTCACTCTGCTAGATACAAGTCAGTGTCATAAACTGCCTCAAGACCTGTGCATTCAGAGGGGCTCAATACAGCTTTTCCTCTTACCAGAAAACTTTTGTGGCTGTCATTGATCACTCTTCTCATCCTCTTAGTCACCAGTTCTTAGATTTTGCCATGTAGTTTGAGCTGTGTTTCCTGAGACAAGGTATGGGAGAGCTAGGCACTTCAAAAAAGGTGGAGTACCCAAGTACTGAGAGCATGTGAGCTGTCTGGCTGTGTGGTTGATCCGTCTGAATTTGACTGAGAACTAAATACAGAATATTTCTTTAAAATATACTTATTGAAATGTAGTTGCAACAAAATACAAAGACAAACCTTGGGCTTTTAATAATGATGGAGAATTTCCATATCCGCACCCAAGGTACCTTTTCACCCTCACTAAGGTCTAACTGGAGCTGTTCTTTGTTCATTTGTTTGCTTTCATTGCCTTGTGTCTGCAGCATCCTTTTGTTTCCTCATGTCCTGAGGAGGAGGAAAGAAGCACAGAATAAAAGTCTTTACTAAGATTGAACACCTTTGTTATCCTCATTTATGTCTTACAAACCCTGACTTTTTCATTTCATGTTATCTGACACTGGGACACCATGTGACACTGGTTTTTTATTTCTATCTTGCTCTCTTCTGTAGAACTTTTAATTAAAATTTCAATCGTATAGTACAACTAGCACATCCTGTCTCCAAGATGCTTTTCTCTGTTAGGGGCTTCTGAAGGGACACTGGTAAAATGTACATTTGATAACTGTGAAAATATAAATGCACAGTATTCTCACTAAATTTGTAACTGCTATTACTAAGCAGTCTTTATATAAAAAGTACCCAGCAGGACTAGGGAAATTATTGCCCCGCTGTACTCAACACTTGTGAGGCCACAGCTCGAGTGTTGTGCCCAGTTCTGGGTCCCTCATTGCATGAAAGACATTGAGGGGCTGGAGCGAGTCCAGAGAAGGGCAATGAAACTGGTGAAGCACCTAGAGAGTGAGTCCTGTGAGGAACAGCTGAGGGAGCTGGATGTTTATCCTGGAGAAAAGGAGGCTCAGGGGAAACCTTCCCTCTCTCTGCAAGTACCTGAAAGTAGGCTGTGGCCAGGTGGGTTTGGCCTCTTCTCCCAGGCAGCCAGAGACAGGACAAGAGGAAATGGTGTCAAGCTGCACTAGGGGAGGTTCAGGATGGGTATCAGGAAGAATTTCTCCACTGAAAGGATGGTCAAGCATTGGAAAAGGCTGCCCAAGTAGATGGTAGAGTTACCATCCTTGGAAGCGTTCAAGAAATGACTGAACGTGGCACTTAGTGCTATGGTCTGGTGGATGTGGTGGTGTTTGGTCAATGGTTGGACTTAAGAATCATTATTCTTGAGGTCTTTTCCAGCTTTAATGATTCTGTGATTCTAAGGACAGCACAAGTGGGAAGACAGTGATTATACTCATTACAAGCCTGTGCCTTCTCTCATAGTCAAAGCAAATTTTAGTGTTGATTCAAGACACAATCCACAGTGCCTGAGCTCAATTCTAGTAGGTGGTTTGCTTTTGTTCTGAGAACCTGAATTTCCTTGGCCCATTATTGTCATTAAAACTCACTGAAAGGGTGCTCAGGTTACACATACGTACTGCAGGGAGGTATTAAGGAGGTGCTACTCTATCTGACCCTCTTCTGTAGGAGCTGGAGATGAGAAATGCTCTCAGGGATCCTAGCAAGTGCTAGGAAATGATGTCTCTCTGAGGCTTGTAGTCTAACATCTCACTCCTTGAGAAAGGAGATTTAAACTCCTCTCACTGCACTCCCAGGTGTAAACTTAGCTGCTCACCATTCAGTTTGCTGACTACCATGAATCCAATTTTTATAAGACAGATGGTGTGCTCTGAAGGAACTAACCATAGACACCTGATGTGGCATGATGGCTTCCAACAGGAGACAGGTCACCTTAAAGGCATTGCCTGAGCTCTGTGACACCATTTTTGATCTAAAGTCTCCAGATTTTCCCTTCTATCTAGTGGTTATCAGTGGTTATCAGAAGGGAATCAAGGCATTATGGTCTCCAGTTCTAGCATTTCTAGAGATAACTCTGTTTTCCAGCTTGAAACACTAGCAGTCTAGGCTGAAGGCTGTTCTGCAGACTGCCAGAAGTCCTCAAGAGTTTTGCTGGCACCCAGGGACTAACTTAGATATAAGCCTGTCATAACTGTGATCTTCTCAGTTGATCATATCTCTGAACCTTTATCCAAGGTGTGGAGTACCCCTGCAGTGCATCTGGGTGCTGACAGCCTTTTCCTGGCTATTTATTCTGAGCTAGAAAATGTTTTACACCAGAGGATTCACTCAGAGTAGCCTTAAAGGATGAAGGACTCTAGAGTTGTATAACTTTTTGGCAACTATCAGAATATAGGCATTCATCTGTGACTGTTAGTCATCAAAACATTCAGCCTGCTGATCTCCAGGAACCAAAGCTCCAGATGTAGCTTGCCCAGATGTACATGTTGCCAGAAACCCTGCTGGCAGAAAATCCCAAGTGAAAAAACTGACGTAGAAACTATCTAGTTGGTGCAATGAAAAAAAAATCTGATCAAAAGGAGCAGGTATATTCTATACAAAGAACAAGTGGATGAGAGATCTCAGATCTGCCTTTCATACGCAAGGAATGACGCAAAGCTGTGCACAGCAGACACACTTCCATCTGAAAGGAATGGATGGAGATTTCTGAAAGGAAAAAAAGGAATGGGATGACTTTTAATACCTTTTTTCAGTTCCTACCTTTAACTTCTCTACTTATTTCGTGATGTGTATGCTCCTATTCAAATGGTACACATAATTGTCAATTCAGCTGTCTTAACAAAAGCAGGTGTTCTTTCTCTCTGCTAGACAATGATTAATGATTCAGCTAGATTTGGAAGCAGGTAGAATTCTGCGAGTTTCATTCTATTTGTGCTGAAATAGTCCAAAGAAATGCATGAAATAAAGATGCTTAGAGATTAAAAACTGGAGCAGTTTTTTTCATATTTTAGCAGGATTTTGGTCTGAACCTGAGTGTGTTTAGAGCATCATCTCTATAGTTATAAAAATTCTTTTGTATGTGCCTAACAACTATCCTTTGAAGGAGATCACTGAAAATACAGATTTACTCCTCTAGGTTGCAGCGTTGTCTTAGCAAATACCATTATTCAGCAGAGAGAATTTAAAGCCAGCACTGCCCAGCTATTCAGTGTATTGAGGAAAGCCTTTCTGTTGCAGAGTTCTCAAAAATCTTGGACTTCTCCATGTATCAGTTTACTCCTTCCTGGCTGGAAGACTAAAAAAATTTACAATAGAAGCTGTGCTGGTGGATACTCATCCAAAATTAATTAAAAAAAAAAAAAAAAAAAACCAAAACCAAACACCAAACATCATTGTAAATGACCTGTTGTGTTATGGATTATTGAGAACTGAAACTCAAAGAAACCCTGTTGCTGATAGCAGCTGGAACTAGGCTAAAATGTAGAGGGATTCCTCTTAGCAATAGCAAAATACGATTCAGTCTGGATCCTCAGCCTGAATTGTAGGGACACTGAACCCTGACTCTCTTGATAAGCAAAATTTCTCATTTAGAAATGAGAAATTTCTCATTAAGCCTTTGTAGACACAAGGAAAAATAAAACAAAATTGGGAAGAATTAACAAAGATGAATTAATCATTTATTTGTATCAACAGAAATTAAAGGCTCTATCTTTATTTCTTTGCACTAAACGTTTTACTTAGTTTCACAGCCATCACAGCCACAGTACCTCCTTCAGCTATTGCCATTTTGTGGTCAC
Organism: Hypocryptadius cinnamomeus; assembly: GCA_013400635.1. Lineage (NCBI taxonomy): Eukaryota > Metazoa > Chordata > Aves > Passeriformes > Zosteropidae > Hypocryptadius > Hypocryptadius cinnamomeus. Next base: position 5,567 of record VYZP01071159.1, read on the forward strand.
TACTGTCATTCCAGCTAGCCCTTCTCCCTGTTTCACCATCAGTGTTACGCCACCCCAACATCTGGGAATTCCTTCATTTACACAGACATGTTGCTGGCTGATAGGAATGCTCAGCCTTACCCCACTTGTTTCATGACACAGAGACTTCACAGAGCCGTGTTTCTCTCTTCAGCAGCTTCAGCCCAAGGTATTTCTTTCCCTCCAAAGTCACCTCCATATTTGCTCATCAAATCTTGAAGGAGGTCTGCAATTTGCAGGAGTCTTAAAAAAGTCCTTGCTCCATTTCTGTTCTAATCTCTGTTCTAGTCTTCCTCCATTTCAGCATGAGCTTCCAGCAGTTATGTAGGTGATTCTGGATAGAAAGCTCATGCAAATAGAATCACAGAATCAGTTAGGCTGGAAATGACCTCAAGGATCACTGGGTCCAACCTTTGATCATACATCAACATATCAACCAAACCATAGCACTAAGTGCCACATTCAGTCATTTCTTGAACACTTCTAGGGATGGTGAATCTGCCTCACTGGGCAGCCTGTTCCAATGCTTGACCATCCTTTTAGGGAAGAAAGTCCTCCTGATGTGCAACCTGAACCTCCCCTAGTGCAGCTTGACACCATTTCCTCTTGTCCTGTCTCTGGCTGCCTGGGAGAAGATGCTGAACCCACCTGGCTACAATCTCCTTTCAGGTGGTTGTAGGGAGCAGTGTCTCCCCTAAGCCTCCTCTTCTCCAGCCTAAATAACCCCAGATCCTCCAGCTGTTCCTGTTCCTCGTATGACTCACTCTCTAGATCCTTCACCAGCCTATTGCCCCTCTTTTCCAGCACCTCAATATCCTTCCTGTGATGAGAGGCCCAGAGCTGAAGGCACACTCGAGGTGCAGCTTCACCCATGCCAAGTACAGGGGTAATAAAAGCAATCTGTTCTTCTCCCTGTTTAATAATACTTCATAAGCTTCTCATAGGTGGAGCTTGCATTCTTTTTTGTCTCCATTTACAAACACCAACTAGAAGCAAAAAGCCTTTATTTCTTTAAGGAAACCAGATAAAATGTGACTAAAAAAGTAACAGATTACCATTCTATTGCTCTGTGTTGAGTTCTGGGACTATTTTTCTAAATTCCAATCAGGTAATGGCTATGTGATCAGATCACAATGTAATAGATCCAGTTTATTCAGTATATGGTGCTACTTGCCATGGCTCCAAGAGTCACATCCAATGCAAATTTTAAAGTGCCTCTCAAAACTAAGCTGTCCTTCTGGGTTAACACTGCTATTTATGAAAATCTGTTTAAAAATAACACTTTTATCTTATATGAATATAGAAACACCAGCTTATCTGTCAACCAAGGATAGGTGGGTAGTTGAGGTCCAGATGAGCAGTCATGCTGATTGATTTTCATGGCACACACTATCAAATGTCATGGCACAAACGATCAAATTTCATATGTATAAACACCAAATGATTTTCTGAGGCAGAACATAAGTCCCTTAGGACCTTTACAGTCAGTGACTTAATTTTGCATAAAGAATGTAACAGGTGCAAATACTTGGCATAAGGCATGTCTGAATATTTCTAAAGCCAGTTCAATAATCTTGGAAAGGGGCATGAAATGGAATCGTTCTCACAAAAGGAGTTGTCTGTTTCCAGAACAAATATTGGTACACATGACAGAAGTAGAAACACATTCATTTTGCCCTGTAGCATTGCTTATCCTACATCTCTTCAGAGGGCTGGTTCTCATGGTAAAGAAATAAGATGCAGGAATTTTTTTTTTGCATAGCCAGATGTGAATTTAAACTTTATGGTTCTCTAGTGTGTGGTATTTCTTGTAGAAATTAGTTGTATTTATCTAATTAAAGTTAGAATAATTTATTTTTCATTTCTTCTACTAGTAACTATTTTATAGTTAAACACAACAAAATGCAGAAAAGCATAAGTGTAATTTAAAATGTTTGACTGAAATATTTGTACAAGATACTCCTAGTTCAATGGTTCTAATCTATGTAGTCACCACAGCTATTGTAAAACATTATTGGGTTTTGTTTCTAGTAGAAATAGTGCAGCAAGCCACAAAGTCCCATAGAGGTTATACAGGGTAAGTGTAATTCGTCAGGTAACAAAATATCTCCTGACCAAATGGTAATCCAGCCTGACCATAATGCTGTTTTAATCAAGTCTGGTATCATATAATTTCCTGGGAGAATTTATAAATTTGGCACTATGTAAAAGCTTTGCTGAAAACAGGCCTAATTCATAGAAATCTTAGGTCATGGTGTTGTTACTATTCTGTACTGAATTCTGAATGGAAGTTAAAGGTGGAAAGTGGGACCTACACAGACATCAGCTCTCCAGTGTGGATGCATTGCAGTTTGTGTCTCCAGGCAGCACAGAATAGCTTGGAAAATGAAAAGAGAACATAGAGCTCTTAAGGAAGTCAAAACTTAGAGTGGAAGATCCAAGCCCTTGCTACTCCCACACGGATGTATGAAGCACCTGGGGCTGGCTGTGAGGGCCCCTGGGAGAGCTGCTGGGAAGGGAGGCTGTGCTTTGCTGTGTCTGGGGGTCACAGCAGGGTACAGCTGGGAGACCCCATAACTTGTGTTTGCTGCATCTCCACAGCCACACTTGCTGGCCAGTCCCAAGCAGGGGCTGAACTTCTCTGCTGGGACCTAAAAATGGCATTGTCACGCTGATTAACCTCAATAGTAAAATGTGGTATAATTTAGGATGTATTTTTCTGACTTCCATGACATCAGAACCCTTCTGATGGTTGTATATAATTATAAAAATGTCTCTCTGACTTGTTGTTGCTGAAAATACATGGGCTGTTTTGTTTTCAAAAAAACAACATGTTCTTTCCCTCATGTTTGTCTATTTTTGGCAGGTTCTACCATGAAAACTGTGGTGATTATTACAGCTGAAAGCTCAAGTAAGACCTAAGATTACACCCTCTAGCCTGAAGTTTTATAAAGGTATTGAGCTTTTAGCTTTCCTCCCAGGATTACTACAGATTTTCCTTATGTAGTACTCCAAGCAGATGAAATACACTACTTTTTGTAACTGGTGCTGTCTGAGATCTTACTGGCAGTATCCACAGAGCAAACTATCACTGCAGAGGGAGATATGCAGCAGCAGAAAGGGAGTAGGCACTGAAATACACCATGCAGAAGCCTGAGTAATGGGCAAAAAATGGGAGTGTAACCCTATGACCATATTTAGTTTCCACATGTGAATCTTGGCTGGCTGAATCCTACCCCAAATGCCAGTGAGGCCTGAGAAGCTGGAAATCTTTTGCTCTGTGCATACAAGCAGAGTCATGACTCATGCAGAAGAGAAACAGTTTTCTTTTGCAAGAGGAACATTTTTCCTTATTGACCAGGGAGACACCCAAAAATAGCTTTGCTTTCTGAGTGATTCTATCAATTTACAGAAGCACTGTGGAGGTAAGAAAAATCAAGAAAAGCATTTACAGCTCAGGGAATTTGCTGATTAGAAGTGGAAATCTCTGTTTAAAGACAGCCAACCAAAATCACTATATAAATCAACTCATTGAAGACAGTGAATTAAATTGAGTGTAACTTGGACTGTTCAATAAATTTCAAATGTCAGGCAAAGAAATGGAATTAAAGACCAAATAATAATAATGCAAGATATTTAAAATGTGCAATTTAATCTGAGTAGGGAGCTCGGTGTATAATCTCATTTGCACTGGGCATTATTTCTGGTGTGGTACATTTTTAGCATTAAAAGTGATGCATTAAGGTTCTGCCGATGATAGAGCTCTCTCTATCACAGAAGGATTATGTTTCTTGGAAAGGCAGGACACTTCAGAGAATCCCAGATTATGGGAATTTGTTTCCACCAAAGCTGTTGGAATTTTCCGAGTTGCTTCAATGGAAAGTGAAGTAAGCCAAGGAAAATCCACCCCGTAGTGAGAGAGAACATCATTAAAAGGTGCTAGCAATCAGAGAGCAAAGCAAACAGGACTGATTTTAAAGCTTGCTCTTTTTCTCTCCTGATTGGCTCCAGTGACCCTCTTCTTCCTACGCCTATGGCTGACAGTGCCCTACAGCAGATGAAAATGAGCCCCTCGTCTGTCACACCGAGCTCCCCAGCCCGGCGCGTTTCCCGTGCCTCCTTCGCTGTGTCCCTGAAAGTGGCGCACGAACCGCCCGGGCAGCAAGGCAAAGCCTTTCCCTGACAATACCCCTTCGGTTTTCCTTTAAATCCATAGCAACGCAGTGTTTTCTTTTTGTGTCTAAGGAGGGGGAATTTCCACTCCACCCGGGAGCGCCCCGGAGCCGAGGCGGCTCTGCCGAGCCGAGGCTGCCACCTCCCGGCTCTCCCGGCCGGAGACCGCCTTTGGAGCTCCGACGGGAAATCATTCGGTCCTGCTGATGCCCTTCCTTTATTTATCAAAACACCCCCGCTGTACATCATCCAGCAGCAGTGCTCTACTGTGCTCTCTCGAACTTACGAGGTGGTAACGAAGCATTTTAAATTTTCCATCACTTTACAATATGTCTGGGATAAAAACGCTACAGGAAAAATCCTAATGTGAGAAATCAATTCTAAATATGAGAAATCAAAAGAAACGGACAATAACATATCAGCTTAAGGAGACAGCTTGGTAAAAGCACATTAGTAAAGTTACTTCCATTTATATTTCATCTGATAAAATACAGTTTGTCAACCAGTTTGTGGGTAGAAACATACCCTCTGCTTTCATTTTAATAGGACTGTTTCAAAAAGTCATCTGTTACTGCAAGTGTACAGGGGAAAGTAATTGGGAAAACCCCAACATAAGAAACACATGATGCAAGTCCTGAGGAGGGTCATGAAGATAATCAGAGGGCTGGAGCACCTCTCCTATGAAGACAGCCCAAGTGACCCACAGGTGTTCTGCCCTGAGAAGAGAAGGCACAATGGAGACATCAGAGCAGCCTTCCTGTGCATGGAGGGGGCCTACAAGAGAGCTGGAGAGGGACTTTTGACAAGGTCATGCAGTGACAGGACAAGGGGGAATGCTTTAAAACAAAAGAAGGGAGGTTTAAATTAGACATTAGGAATAAATTCTTTACTGTGAGGCGAGGCACTGGAACAGAGAGGTTGCCAGAGAGGTTGTGGATGTCCTGTCCCTGGCGGTGTTCATTGGGTGAGGCTTTGAGCTACCTTGTCTGATGAAAGTTGTCCCTACCCATGGCAGGGCAGTTGGAACTATATTATCTTTAAGGTCTCTTCTGACTCAAGACATTCTGTGATTCTATGATTCTATGGAAAGACTCCCTTGAGGACAGCAAAATGAATCCAGCAGTGGGAACTATGGATTGACTGAAATCAGTAGCAGGGTTTCCACACCAGAAAAGTGCAGCCAAAAACAAAATAGGGAAGGCACAAATTTACACAAGCAGACCTCCCACCTGTTAATCATTCACAGCAGAGAGATTAAGCTAGAGCAAGACTGAAAAAAGCTTTTTTTTTTTCTGCCTGTCTTTCTTGAAAATCTTTGTTGGGATTGAACTGAGCTAGAGGCTCCAGAGATGCCAGGTAGTGCTGTAGTAAAGATAACGCATCAGGTGAACCCTTTATACTGTGCTGTGCTTCTGAGTCCACAGGGAGCTAACCCTGGCTGGATGCCAGGTACCCACTGAAGCCTCTCTATCACTCCCCTCCTCTGCTACAGAAACAAAATACAAAAGGCTCATGGGTCAGGATAAGGACAGGGAGAGATCATACATTACTGTCATGGGCAAAACAAACTCAGCTTGGGGAAATTAACTGAATTTCTTACCAGTCAAATCAGAGCAGGAGTATAAGAAATAAAACTAATTTTTAAAACACATTCCTGCCACCCCTTCCTATTCTTGGGCACAACTTAATTCCTGAATTCTCTACCTCCTATCCCCAAGCAGCACAGGAAAATGGGGAATGAGAGCTGTGGTCAGGTCATCACATGTTGTCCCTGCCACTCCTTCCTCCTCTGTTGAGAGGACTCCTCACACTCTTCCCCTTCTCCAGCATGGGCTTCTCTCTCCACAGGGCTACAGGTCCTGCCAGGAGCCTGCTACAGCACAGAATTCCCATGGGATCCTGTGGAGTAGATAAAATCTATTTCCCAGGGTAGATAACAGTTTTACCTGTAACTGCTATTTTTTGCAAGCATATGAGATCCTTTAAGGAAACAACAGTGCTCTGAGAAGCCCAGTCCTCTGCATCAGAGGCACTGGTGCTGCTGGTGGCACTCCCATGTTTGCTCTAGTTTTAGAGGGATTATGGGCAGGAAAACACCAAGCCTGAGTAGTTGCTGGTTAACATCTGGCCGTTTCCTTCTTCTTCCAATATCACAAAACAGCCCTAGGCCTCAACTCACCAGCTGGGTTCAATCAAGCAAGCAGATCCTCTGTTTTCAAAGCCACACGAGGCACCAGGAGCAGATTGGTGACTCTGGCACAATATCTATTAATAAATAAAAGCATCAGGCTTTGCATTTGAATAGGCCCTTTTCTTTGGCAGATCTCAAAGTAATTTCTAAAGAAGGGCAGGCATTATTATCTCCATTATGCGGCTATGTTATATGACAAGCTCTCGGTTGGGGACTGGGCAAGATCTTGGCTCTCCAACAAGGAACAGCTGCTCCCCCTGGTTAAATGCCACACACCAGCAGTCCTGAAAGCTTTCAGGTTCTGGCCAAGCACACAGAGTGCCTCAGCCAGATGGGCAAGAGCAACTGCTGGAAGGCTGGTCTCCTGTTACCCAGTCGATACTTGAGGCAACTAAAACTTCACAGAAGACTTGTCCAGAATTCTAGACAAGCAGCGCTAGTTTTCAACGTGACTCACCTATTTAGGTTTCTTTCCTCCCCTATAGTCTGTTTTGAAATGGTCCTCACTTCTCCTTAGTTTTCAAACTGACTTGCTGTCCAGAAGACATATACTTTTTTATTTGAAAATGTTCTTCTAGGGAAAGTTTTAAACCTGTTTCCATTTTGTGGGTTTGCTACAGGCTTTAGAATGTTTCTATAATGCTTGAAAACATGGTGTCCTTGAAGAAGGACTACCCTGCAGGTAGCCTGCTTTCCTTCATGCTTCCTAGGTGAACACACATCATAGCTGATGTTTTAGCCATTGGGTCATGTTATATGTTAAACCAAGGACTTATCACAGTCCTTTTTGATTCTTAGTTAAAATGTCAAGTTGGCTTCTCTCCCAGATCCCTTTGCAAAATATAAATAATGTGTATTTCCAGTTAATAGTTCATTAAATTACTTTGAGTCTTACACATTAACTTGGTCTTTTAGCTAGTGAGCCAGAGCAATGCAAGCTGTGCTTTGCAGACCACAGCACAGGGTTACATGTACCTTTATATGAGCATCCATTAGCAAAGAGAAGAGCTGCTTCCCAGCACAGAGGCAGTTTCAGAAGTTACACGTGCACAACACAAACAAGCACACACAACAAAAACAGGCTCCTGCTGTCGGATACTGGCATTCGTTGTCTCTGACAGCTGCTCTGAACCAGATGGGAAACAGCCATTCCAGTTCTGCTGAAAGCCACATCCCAACACCAGCATCACTGCAGACTCCCAGGCTGGCATCTCAACTGAAAGGCAGCGCAGCAAGTGAGTAAAGAAGCCAAATCCCCCCTCCCCAGGGCCAGTGTCATCTCTCCAGGAAAAAACGGAGGCATATTTGATGTGGAGAGGAAAGAAGCAGAGAGAAGTAGGCTTTTAGATGCTGTACTTGGAAAGATATGACCACATTTGTTCTGAACACAGAGAATGTCTGGGTCCAGTGTTGACAACCTGGCAGTGACTGAATGCTGTCGAGTTCACTCAGACGTGATAAACAGAAGGAAAAAAAAAGTAACAAGTCATCACCAAAAGCAATAGTGTCCAACCCATGAGTCAAGCCCTCTTAGTGAGGCATGACAGCATTAAAGATAAGATATAAAAGAGAGAGCAGAGGTACTGCTGACACTCAAGAACAGAAGAGAGAGAATTGTTAGGTTATGTTTCTTTACTTCGTTTTACACTCTCAGGTCCAAGTCTAAGAGCAAAAGAAGATGCTGCTTGGTAGGAAGGAAATATAGTGCTATAGATCTCTGAAGACAGGGACACCGAGGAATCAAGGGTCATGGGATGTTGGAGGAGGGGAGGAACAAAGAACATAATGAAAAGCTACAGCTGTAAGGCATGCCTAACACAAATCAACCATTACTGCCCTGGAAAGAAGTAATAATCTGAAGCATTTCTACATTTCTGATAGTAAAACCAGTGAAATCCAATACAGTCTTACTAAAACAGTTGGATGCAGCTCCACCCAAGTCCAGTGACATTCTAAAAAAGAAAAAGATTAATAAATTCTCAGCCCTTTAAATTAGGTCTTGGCAGTTATTTTTCCTCAAATTTTATCATTCTGGGACCCTGCAGAGAGATAAGCTGTAAACTGATCACACATTAAAAAACCCACTTAAGAGGAGAGGTTTGGAACACAGAAGCCCACTTCTGTAAATTTTATGTATATCAGCAACCTGATACTCATAAAAAACCTTTTTGTTCTATAAATAAGTGTGCTTCCCTAGATCCATCAAATTACTGATTGTCTCAAGAGTATCAAAGCCCAAAAAGAGAAAGCTCATATCTTTCCCTTTTGTTCAAATTTGAGTATGTTATTAGACTTCCAAGAACCTTTTGATGTTCCAGTTCCACTGCATAACAGACATCTTGTAGTTTTGTTATGTTCAAATCTGTGTCTGTTTTAATAGCTACAAAATGCAGTAGGTTTCACCTTGAATTTTTATTTTTCCCCAGTCCTCTTGGAGAAGTCATCCAAAATTGGGTATTAATTGATCATTGCCTGGATTGTACTGTTTTTACTCAGCATCTTCAAGCTTCTTTGGGGATGGCTACTATAAATTCCATGTCAGTCTCACCAGTGCTGTAGTACTGATGACCCACTTGACCAGCAGTTACAATGTAATACAAATATTAGCTGTTGGTCTTGACCTTCACTAAAATTCAGATGATTTCTACATTTGGAAGATAATCATCATTCACCTGTGGGATGATACTCCAGCTCATAAATTCAAGGGGTTTGGTTTTCATTGGCTTTGGGGTTAGTCTAGGATCTATGCTTTTAAATGCCTTTGCTGTTTATAGGTTACATATTCTAGTCCACTCCCTTTAATGCCTTTCATCCAGTGTGGGTCATGTCTAGACTTGAAAAACCTGCTTGCAAGAACAACTGTAGTCGTGAAACATATGAAAACTGACACATTCAGTTCAGCTAGTGTTGCTTTTCAGGAGTCCCAGGATTCACCTCATCAGATGAAGATGTGAGTAAATCTCTCCTCCTACATGAGCAATGCAAACCCCAGCAGGTTTTGATGGCTGCTACAAACACCTGTTCCTAGGCAGGGGTCCTCTCATGGCTTTAGACATCTGTCGTAGGATGGGCTGTCTACAGAGGGAGTCTCTATATCTGTATGTTTTTTTCACTGACTATAGAAGGAGCCATGAGGATGACCTTGGAGTAGCCTGAATTTGCAATGGCTATCAACAGGGGAGGTGGATCCATCCCCACTGGATCCAGAGATGTTCTTTAGTACAGTGGGAGCATAATACTGCTCCCAATATGAGTAAATAGCTTAGTGAAGTGGACTACTTTTTTCCCCTTTCATAATGGTGGAGAATCATCCTGCAATAATTTCTGAACATGGAAATATAAAATAAATATTCTCCACTGGGAAGCAGTGCTGACTTCCTCCCCTAATACATGATTAAATCATCAGGGTGCAGAGAAATATTAACATGCAGACAGAGATGTGCTGCATGCAGAAGAACAAACCACAGCATTGGCTCATCTTTGTGTAACACAGGCAGGAACATGCTGCACATAGAAGAAGACATGAATAAAGTAAGCTGCTTGCATGCACACAGACCCACACACCATGCTTGTACAGGGATGAATGATATCACCCTCAATATGCAAACCAATATACACAAAATTACCATGTGGCCCAGATGGGAATGAACAAACAATAAAAATGGTGACTGCATACTCATACACACCAAAGACATATACATAAATAATAAGCTATAATAATTTTAAATGCTAATAAGTAAAAAAACCCCAACTGTACACAGACACAGAAAATAGCCAGTGAAATTTTCTGTGCCCTGGTGACTGATATGGTGACACTTTGGGTCCCAGCAGGTGGAATTATAGAGAAGGAATCAACAAATGGCATAGGAAAATGCACTTGTCAAAGGTATCACTTTGATGTGTCTCAGGCAAAATGAAATATGACAGCCATGCACTGACCGAAAACCTTGGGAGGCTTCTTCTGCCTCAGAAGCCATAAGAGCAAAAAGGGTGCTGGAATAGCAGCCCTGGCAGGGCAGAGGCACAGAGCAACCTTCCCCAGGCTGCAGCTGGGTCATGGGACTTGTGACAGGTAGGAAAATTATTGCTTACACTCCTGGAACTGTCAGATACAGGGACTAGAGACATCATGCAGGGAAAAAAAAATCAGGAAATAATTAGCAATGATATTACACCCACAGCTTCTGGGGTGGGTGCAGGTGTTTGGCTCCCCACTGCTGGGGGGAGCTCGGCTCCTGTGGCACCAGGAGAGGAGGGGCAGGAGGCAATAAAAACAGGGGTGATAAAATCAGGAAACAAAGCTGTGCTCAACAAGCTATGCTGATAATTTACTTTCCTCTGGAAAATATGCACACACTGGGAGGAGCAGGCTGCAGACCTGCTGTGCTCTCAAGAAGGGTGTTCACCCTGGGGTAGTGCTGCTGTAGTGAATGCAATGGGGTCCATGCCAAGGGGTCCCCAAAGATGTAGGAAAAGACCCTTTGTTCTGAGAAGATGAGTGACCACAGAAAGCTGTGTTTGTGCAAAATTTTTGTACTCAAAGCTGAGGTGTGGGGAAAGTGCTGCGAGCCAGTGTTAATTTAACCATTTGAAGTTCAATTAACACTGGCACAGGTTGCCCAGAGAGGTGATAGGTGTCCCATCCTAGGAAACTTTGAAGGTCAGGTTGAACCTGGAGATGTTCCTGCTCAGGGTTAGACCAGATGACCTTGGACAGTCCCTTTCAAACCAAAGTATGCTAAGATTTATATGGAAAAACAACTCCATCCCACAAAATAACCATGGATGGGATTTCTAGGCCCAGAACAAAGAAGGCTTAAGGAGATTTGTCAGGAAAAAGTGACAGATGTTTGCGGACAAAAAGCAATGGAGAAGTAATATTTTCCACATCAATAATAAAGGACTTTTACTCGGTGCTTTTACCTGAACGGATCAATGAAGGTTACAAATGTTATGGATAAAGCAATATATTTACTGTTCAAAATGCCAAGAGTTTAGGCAGAGAGCCAGGTTTAATAAAAATGAAATAGAAGCCGTGGTTTGACTAAATCATTCTTTTGGATTTCTAGACAACATTATAAAGTGTTAGCGGCTGCGGTAAAGAGCACTTTGAGGGCATGATTCATGGCTGTTTTACTCCAGTTGTACACTGGCTGAACACCCCTGGACTCAATAAGCACCCTGGTGAATCAGATATGAAAGCTGTCAAGAGAAAAGAAATACAGAATGCAATGATCTTTATCACTAATCTGGTTATTATTGTGGAACACTGGTCCCAAAGTCATGAGAAGGGTCTTGGTGTCAGGCACATTGCTACCAGCCTTGAGCTCTGATTGTGACTTTTGTTTTCCCTGTTGCTCTTCCTTAATCTCCCAGGTGCTCAAGTCAGATGATTAAATAAAAACTGTTGGCTTTGTGTTGTTATTTTTTAAAAGGGACTTTCTGGCCCTGACAGGGCTGCTGGAAGGACCTGAATAATAAAGTTCAGAGGTTCAAGACACAAATAAAAAGGAACTATGTTTTCACTGTCACTGTTTTCAAATACTTCTGATTTTAAGCTACTGTAATCCTGGAAGGTCTTGCTACATCATTTTGTAGAGCCTGGAGCACTCATTTGGCATATGTGTGGTCCAGATTTAATATTTCAGAATTAGATATCACTTGTTAGACTCCGAAACAGTTAAAAGTTAAGGGAGAATGACCTAAATAAAGGTAGCAGAGGTCAGCATAGAAAATAACAAGACAAACCAGTAGCACAGATCTACCTTGAAGTTTTAAAATCTCACTTTGCAGGATTTATTGTTGAGGCCATTAACTGCTGTGCCCAACTACAAAACTAATGAGACCATTAAGGAGAAAATTAATGAAAGGCAGAGATTACTTCTTTTGTAACTTACTGCTTGTAACTAGATTGTTAAATTGTTAGCATTGCTATTTAGTACACATTTACTGGATTTAGGTAACCACATTGACAGGATTTTGGAGGTATTAATACAAGGTAATGGAGGGATCTGCTAGTTAACACAGCAGAGAACTCAGTCTGCTAGGGAGAAATAAAAGCCTGATTTCTTTGATAAGAACTGTGCAAAAGGCCATGATTCCCATGTTGAAAGAAATCATAGGAAGCATTTAGCTAAATAAATTCATATCAGTGAGCTATGAACAGACAGTTTTGGATGTTATGTTGTTTGTTGTTAAGTGTAAAACACATTTGACAAATAGTTGTCATCAGCACTGATTAATGAAGCTGCAGCCTGCAGCTTGTGACCAGCCATTTGCTCATAATGTCCTCACCTTCCCAAGGTATAAGATGTTCTGCAATATCAGAACTGAAACAGTTCAATGCAAATTGTATTTTTCAGGGTGGGCTCATGCTTAGAGGCTTTTCAATGATGTTGTCTGTAAGAGGTCTGCTTGGAACACCAGCAGTCTGGGGCCCTGGAGACTCTGCAGGTGCTTTAAGAGCCTGGTGGTTCTAAAAAGATTTGCAAAATGGGGGCCACCAACAGAAAACACTTTCTGTATTATTCATTTACACACAGTTACACAACCAGGGATGTGTTCAGAGCAAACGCTGTACACTCAGCCCATACATTTCTAGGTGTGTGTGAAGTAGCACCAGTATTCTCATTTGAGGTATCAGTTTTAATGTCTTCTTCTATATTTTTTTCAGAATAATTTTAAAGCCAGTCCTAAGTCCAAAGCTTCAGATAAGACTCATTTTGGACTTGCTGGCGGCAAAAAGTGGCATAGTAAGTAGTTCTGTGCTGGGTTTCCTCCTTTGTTAATTAGGAGTGGGATTTGGAAACATTACAGTGAAGCTTCCAAATCATCAGGTAATGATTCTTTTCAACTAAGCAAAAATGAGGGCTTCGGGTAATAAGATATAATCATCTCAGAAGAACTTAACACAATATGTGGATGTTGAAGAGGGAAGGAATGGGCATGGACCTGGGGCAAACTTCCTTTAGCACATCCAACTGTGCCTGCTGGTTCAGAGCCTGCAGTTCAGGTGGCTGCTCACCAGTGCAGCCAGCAGTGTACAACAGCAGTGAGCGATGCTGGAAGCTGCACAGTCCCATATTCCCCCACACAGCTGAATCCATTGGTGCTATTCTGGTACAATGAGAGTACAATGTGTCAAATAAAACCAAAATCTTGCCTGTATGGCTCCAATTTTTTTAAGAACTGAGTTCCAAATTCTTGTTTCAATGATAAAGGCATTATTAGTATCCTCTATAGAGTGTTGGTAGAATAGCAATGAAATGGCCAGGCTGTGTCAAGCATTCAGAAGACATCCTCTCTAGATCTTCTCTCCAGTGAGCTTTTTACTTTTGGTCCTTGAGCTGCAAAGATGAGATGTGACAGGAGTGGCTGTCACTTTTGGTTGACAGTGCTTTGTCAAGTCAGCAGCTTCCAGCTCACTGGGGAGCTCAGGCTCTGTGGGTGCCGTGGGCAAAGTCAGGGCCCTCCACTCTCTCATCCCATCTCTTCATTAGAGCAGGGTTCAATTGCTCTGGTGGATATTTTCCTGCATCTGGATCAATGTCTGCATACTCTTAAGGGTACTTCCATTTCCTGTTGTCAGTGGGAGCTGTGGACTTCCTGCAGCCAAAGGAAATACATTTCATAGCAATTGTGCCATGGCTGTGTTACAAAGATCATTGTAATCATAGTTTCTGGGACAGGCACATTGTACTTTTAACTCCTGTTTTACACAATCCAATATTGTTTTGTTGTTGATACAACTGGCAGACCTTCAAAACATGTTGGGCAAAATGGAAAACTTGCAAGAAATGCTTATTTCCATGAGACTTGCAAAGGAACATTTTCCTTCTGCGTTTCATTAAAAGATAAGCATTCAGAAAGTCATCCATGTAGATGGGAAAAGCCAAATGTACTTTAGAGACAAGAGAAGGAGAAGTTTTGAAAGGAAGGCCCACTCTAAGTTACTTATCACCTATATCATCATAGCTGACTAGGAAGAAGTGGGTTGTTTGATCTTTAATAATCCGCAATCTGTAAGTCAGTGGATGTCCCTTATGTCCAGTTACTTTCTTCTGGTCACTGTAGTAGAAATTCACAGCCTTCAACCACTCCAAAAAAAAAAAAAACAAAAAAAAAACCCCAAACCAAACCAAAACAAAACAAAACAAAAAACCAAACAAAAAAAACCCCCAGGGGCCAGCTCTGGCCCACATTTTTAAATTCCATAGAATTCAGTAGGTTAATAGCAAAGCACGCAGACCCTTAGAACTCAAATAATTTTCATAAAGCAGCAAAATCCATGTTACTTATTACCTTCAGAACCCTCAAAAGCTATTTCGGGTTAACAGGTAACACGTTCGTAAATGAAGTTGGATAAACTAGAGCTTTTCAGCAGTGCTTCACATACAGATTCCTGGCAAATAAAGTTTTCATTCTGGACTTTATTTGCTTGCTTCCAGTGCACATCAAGCACCTACAATTAAAACTTATTTTTTCTCTTCTTTTGTTCAAGTATTTATACCCTGTGGCTACATGGTAGCCCAGTAAATCCTGTTTACCTTTGTAAAGAGAAGATTTTTTTTTTTTACGAGCCATTAATGAAGGAAACATTACTGGGTAATCACAACGTTCTTTCTGCCACACAAAATCCTCTGCTACTTTCCCTATCATCTTCTTCCTATTGCAAAAACTGCTTATGTGAAGCTGACAAAAATCCATGGTGAAGTGTTTTATTTACATGTGAAGAGGAGCCTCACGGCCTCTAAATGGGGTGCTTGCATTTACAGGTTGTCTTTTCTAGGCACCCTGCCAGGGGCAGAAGGGCTTAACTGGAGGACAATGCTATGCACCCGAGCTGAACTGTCTTTCTGCTCTGCTGTGTGCATCACCTGCACCCAAAAAAGCCCCCTTGAAAAAGGTATTTTTAAGAAGAGTGGTTCAAAATCACATAGCCTCAAAAATCAACAGCAGGATTCAGTATTTCAATTGCTATTGTATTTTTTCCAGTTGGAAGGAGAGTTTCAGATAAATCAAAATATTCAGCAGCAACTTATTAATTTCACTGGAACTGTGAATTAAAAATCTTGTTGCAAATTAGTTTCTGCAATGTTGAAAAAATTCACTGTTATCATTTCAGCTTTTCTGTCTCACGTAACACACATTCTCAAATGTTTCACTAGGAGCAGTCAACTAAGAATATATTAATTCCTACAGAGCAGGACTTCCCTTTCCTAGCCTGCTTTAGAGCTAGCTTTAACTATGTGTAGAATAGAAAGGAAATCTTTGCACAGATCCCTGTGTCCATAAGGCACTTTGGGGAATCTTGTGTAAACAGCACTAACATCTATTAGGCAATCCTAGGACTGCAAACAAACAAACAAACAAACAAACCACTGGAAAACAGTATATAATATTTTTTGTGTATTTATGAAGTTCTGGTTGCCATAATTCCACCAACTTTGACCAGAGCAGCCTCAAACCTTATCTGAGCATATTCAGCCTGCACCTCATGGCCAGACTCAGCATTCCTCCACAAGGCACTAAGCACTACCTTCAGGGATCATTTTCAAGAAAAGTTTAGAGTATCCTACAAAAAATATTTGAATCTTTCTGGGAGAGACCTCACCTTTGAATATGCAGATAGGTCTTTGGAAGACTTCAGTAATGTAGCAAATCTTTAAAATCTCCATGATTCTGAAGTGGACAAACTGCAGGTGCTGTGTGTGGTCATCAAGTCATTGTGGGGAGCTACTGGCATGGAGATGGATAAAAATCAGAGGCTAAGCTGTGTTATAAAGAATTTAATTACAGAATCTCTATCAGTGTCAGAATTTTAATTGGCTTGTCAATGGAAAAAATAAAGTTACTGCTATAGAATTAATGCAGTTTTAATTAGAAATAATGCTTAAATTAAAAATTATGATAAATTTCTTATTGTAAAGAGGCCATGACAGTTATACTCTGTCAAAGTATTTGTGTTTGTAAGTGAATAAATAATATTATAATAGTACTTGTTTTTCATCTTTCATTACTAGATCTCATTAGTGTGAACCTCTATGAATAGGATGATCTTAGATAAGTATTTGAAAGTGTTTATGAAACATTAATGAGTTCTGTCCACAACCCTTGGGGGGGAAAATGTGCTCTTATAACAATTTAACAGTTGGATAAACTAAGGCAGGTGGTTTATGCAAATTATTAGAGGTCAACACAGAAAAATAGCACCTCTCTCATCCTGAATGCTCTTATTCTCCATTAACAGTTTCTGCACTTTTTCTGTTTCTATTTATTTTATTTAATTACAATTTAAAAGACTCTTCTAAAAGGCTGCTGCAATAGCTGCAGGCAAGGTAGTATCTGGAAAAATACACAGTACCCTGATTAAATATAAATACATTCAAACAGACAAAATATGAGGCAGGCATCACAATGCTGTAAGTCCATATTTATAGCCACTGTAGATTGTACATAGGTTTTAAAAGGTGAATTAGCTGGTGATAAAAAGAAAATTCAGTTCCACATCCACCTCCTTATTTCTTCCCATATTCCATCTTCTGTTGTTTGCATAAGAAAAAAATCAACATATTAATGGAAAAGAATAGTCTGTCACCTGAGCTTAAATGGGAGCAGGTTTGTGGAAATCTACTGCCCCATCTATTGCATCTGAAATCTGACTAGACATCAGAGCCACAGGGCAGTTGTACCATTTTGCTGTTGTACAACAATACAGACAGGAAAGGCTTTTCAGATTATTATTTTTTTTAATAAATAGGAAGAGGCAGAGTGTGTGGATGCCTATGTATTTCCCTAACTGGAAGAAGCCCTCTCTGAGGAGGAGCTCAGCAGAGAGTACTGTCACTCATGACAGGGCCATGGAGGGGCTGCAGGGGAGGAACTGCATGGGATCCACTGCTCCTCCTCATTTTTCTGAGAGCATCCCTGTGCCTTGTTTAATGGTTTGTAAAATCACCCTGACAGAAATTTAAAATCTCTTCTGATCTGTAAAATGAAGCTCTACTTTGAAGCCACTATTTAAGCTGACCTAACAAGCCGTGTTGCTATCAGCTGGTTTGTAAATGTGCTGAAGAGTCATTGGACAAGCAGGAGTGATGACATTTCTGAAAGATTGTCACAACATTAGTTATTTAATACTGTAAAGACACTTGGCGGTGTGGGGGAAAGTTTCTGTCACAGATCCAGCATACCAAGCACTGAGTATTGGCTAGATTACTAACAGTTGAAAGTAAGAATTAATGTATGCCTTGAGCACTGAAGTAGTAGTCCAGAAAGAAAATCTTGCTGATATTTTGTTGAATATTCAGTTGTAGATGCTAAGCCTGGAATATAATCAACAAGTGATTACAGAGATAAATACTGTTCAATTATAGTCTCAGCAGTTATGTTTTCTGGTTATTTTTAAATTTAATTTAGGAGTAAAGATATAGTTGTGATTTTGAAATACAGTTCAATTAAACCTAAATTGATTAATTTTAATGTTCATGAAGCTTTAGGTAGTTGTTTGGAAAAGATTAAATAAACATGTAAAATACCTGGAGATTTGCAATCACTGCAGTCCACTTTTCTGGGAAGCAAAAATCAACATTCATATCTATGTTGGACAGAACAAGCTAATAAATAAAAACCATCTGAAAGGTTCATTTGCTCTCCAAACTGTGACTGCACAGCAACCAAGGCTTTTCATGCAGAAGGTGCTGTGGTCCTTTAGTAGATGGATACCTGCTTATTTTCTAGTCACAGTATGCATTTACTGCTTTTTACTCCATGTAGTTCTGCAGAACCATTATAGGCACTTACAGGGACACCCAACTGCCACAGCGCTGTCAGACAGGTGACACAGGCAGAATCCACCCAGGGAGAAGCAAACTTGACTTGCCCATGCAGATGAAACACCTCTAGGCCCTTAAAAAACAGCATCTCTGAATTTGAGACTTGGCCACATCCCAAAGACTTAGCCAACGTGGGAGCTAATGCTGCAGTTCAGGTGCCGACATTTTGGAGTAAAACTGCCAGTTTGGTTACTTCCTCTCAGACAATTCAGACTCTTTGAATGAAAGGTAGATCTTACATGATATAGTCATGTTTAACAAAGGAAGCAAACTGACTGCATGATAGGTAAACATGTTTTCCTATCAGATTATCAATCAAAATTAATATTTTAGGAGAGCAGCCTCCAGAAATATCCTGAAGACATTTTTTTTCCTAGGCACAATATAATTACAGAATACCATAATGAGAAAGAATGTTGTTGTGTTAAAATTATCTTGGTAGCTGTAGATTTGCTACAGTAGCCTTATTAAAGCAATCAGAAAATACACCAAGTAATCTTGAAAGTTCCTAGGCATATTTGGCTGTGACTTTCATCCCATGGACATCAAAGGAGTCAGTCAATGAATCGTGTCTGCTCCAGCAGTCTCACAGGAGCAGGAGAGAGGGAGACAAAAGACATAAGGTGTCATAGAAGACACAATAGTTTGTTTTCAGGATAATAATCAACTAATGTGCCTAAATAACATCAATTTTTGTGAATCCACTGTTCTTCAGTGCTTGCTACTTTTGAAAGAACACAAAAAGTCTTTAATTGGCCTGAAAGAGTGAACACATTTGCTTGACTCTGTACCCAAAGAAGAATTGTTTAGCTGCTGTGTGGTTAAAATGTGTCAGAAGAAAGGACATTGAAAGAATTGAACACAGGGAAGATAGAAAATGAGAACATCTCACCAAGCAGTTCACTGACACGAAAAACACAAGTTTAATACAGATCATAAATGCCAAAAGCATTTGAGACAAAGCCATAAGGACCAGCAAATATTCTGTTGTAGGTGGAAAATTGTCAATTTTCACAAAGAAAGCAAACTTGACACTGAGTATACCATAAACTACTGGATTTATATCCACGGTTTGGATAGAAGGAAATTTTCCCCAACTTCATTTAGGGCTGCAAAACCTGTCTGAGGCACCCCATTGCAATAAAAAGAGAAAGAAAACCTTCAGACATGTACTCAGGCAACTCAGAGACCCATGAAAAAGAGGAAAAAAGCATGAGAAAGGCCCAGTTGTGCAAACAGCAAAGCGAGGGAAGCGAAGAGATGGCTGAAACAGGAGAGGAGAGAGTCTGAGAACATAACAACAAGACCTGCTGCCACCACAGGACAGCCAAAACAAAAAGCCAGGTTCTGACTTAAAAAGACAATATATTTACTTTCCAGAAGATCTAAGACCATATAGTAAAAATGAGAACACAGACAGGAAAACATATGACATTCAAGAGGCAGTCATGTCAAACCTTAACAAACCAGTACCCAAGAAATTTTAAAAACCTCCCTTGCAAGAATTTCTGGCCCAAATACCTTGAAAATCAGCCTGCAATAATTTGAAAGCAGTAGTAGGTAATGTAGAATGCTCAGTATTTTTAGGCGCTACAGGTTTGTTATGCAGCAGGAGAGTTTAATCCCTCAAGCCCAGATGGTCAGTTATGTTTCCTAGTTTCCCTTGAGTTCTTTCTGATAGTATATCTCAAGTGCAGCCATTTGCAATTTCATCAGACATATGTCTTATAAACCTCCCTCTGGTGCAACACAGATCTGCTCCCTGGCAGAAACAGCGTTATTCTTTAAAAAGGGAAAACAGATAATTATTTGCAAGTTCTTTTTATCACACTGTTTTCTAGTAAGTTTTCAGCTAAATTAAATTCTTGGTGAGAACTAGCCATTTACCAGACAGTTTCATCTTTTTGAAAAAGCAGGTGTATTAGGTTTGCATGAGCAGGTTTTGGTAGTGAGGGGGCTACATGAGTGGCTTCTTTGAGAAGCTGCCAGAAGATTCCCCTACATCTGATGAAGCCAACACCAGCCAGCTGGAAGGTGGACCCTCCACTGGTCAAGGCTAAGTTCATCAGCAACAGTGGTAGCACGTCCAGGATCATGCATTTAAGAAGGGGAGAAAGAAATTGAGCAGCCAGAGAGAGTGAGAATACATGAGAACAGCAGCTCTGCAGACACTCAGGTCAGTGAAGGAGGAGGGGGATGAGGTCTAGGCCCTGGGGCAGAAATCCACCTGCAGCCCATGGAGGACCTCATGCCAGGGCAGGTGGATGCCTGTAGGAAGCTGTGATCCTGTGGGAAGCCCAAGTAGGAGCAGGCTCCTGGCAGGACCTCTGGCCATGTGCAGAGAGGAGACCGTGCTAGAGCAGGCTCCTGGCAGGACTTTCAACACTGTGGGGAACCCATGCTGGAGCAGCCTGTTCCTGAAGGACTGCACCCCATGGAAGAGACCCACACTGGAGCAGTTCATAGAGAACTACAGCCTGTGGGAAAGGCTCACATTGGCAACTTTCATGGAGCATTGTTTCCCATGGGAGGGACACAAATGGGAGCAGGGGAAGTGCATGAGAAGTCCTCCTCCTGAGGAGGAAGGAGATGTGTGATGAACTGACCACACCCCCTTTCCCTGTCCCCCTGCACCACAGGGGTGGGGAGGGAGAGCAAGGCAAGAGTGACTTTGAGTCCAGGAAAAGAGGGGTGGGGGGAAGGTTTTTTATAAGATTTGGATTTATTTCTCATTACCCTGCTCTGACTTGCTTCGTGAAAAATTCAATTAATTTCCCAAAGTCAAGTCTGTTTGGCTGGTGACAGTAATTGGTGGGTGATCTCTCGCTGTCCTTGCCTCAACCCATGAGCTTTTCATTGTATTTTCTCCCCTGTCCAGCTGAGGAGGGGAATGATAAAGAAGCTTTAGTGAAAACCTGGCATCCAGCCAAGGCCAAGCCCTCACAACAAATTGCCAGAAATCAAAATAATCTAATTTTTTTTTCCCTGGCTTTTTGTTTTGGGGTTTTTTTATTGTCATTGTGTTGGCTTTTTTCCTTTAAAAACCCAAAACATTTCAAGATTGTCCCTGTGGTTGTTCATGAAAGCTGCTGCTGTCTCCATTCTCCTCTGTTGCCCAGGTTTTCTAGCTGGTTTAGATATCCTATGAACAGTCCTGCAGCCAGGAACTCACACTCCAGGTCAAGGGAGGAGCAGTTTGTTTAAGAAGCCCCCACAGCTGAAGGCTTTGGAATATGAAGCATGCAGACTACTGCTCCCATGAGACGCTTGAGGTATCAAAACAAAACCATTTCCAGTTGAAAACATGAGCTTCATTTTTCATCATAAAGCATAATTTTCATTAAGAAAAATAATTTCTGAGCAGCTCCAAAAACAACAGTTGAGTGCCATACACAGTTCAATGGCTTATTAAAATCAAAGTGGGGAATTTGCATGTAATAAAATTGAGGCACAGCCAGGACATTCTCGGAAAAAAAAGAACCAGGAGACCTTTGCAAATTATTAACACTCACAGATGCCAGTGAAAACACATTATCCAAAACCTGTTACCTCCAAAGTCCTGCACCTCCCTAAGACTCTGTGAAGGAAGTAATCAGGAAGGATTTGGGAAAACTTAGCAACTAATAAATGCCTACTTTTGCCAAAGTTAAGTAAAACTCCTTTCTTTTGCCAACAAGTGAATGATTCAACATGTGTACCTCTTTCTCCATCTGTATTAAAATGGAATGGTCTTTCCTGTATTTGATTGCTGGGATTATTAGAAATACCAAATCTGCAGACAGGATGCATATTACTGAGAAAAGCCTCTGACATTTTCAGCACAAACTGATGCAACTCCCCCCAAGCGCATCTTCGATAACCCAAGTGTGGCATGGCAAGTCCAGGTTATTTCAGATTACTAAATAGCTCTTGCTCTCTCATGTCAGGCAGCTGGCCTTGTTTACCACTCTGGGATTTATTGGCAGCTGTGAACTTGTAAAGGCTCTCAGAAAGCAGGCACTACCTTAGGGTCATATTGCAACAACTTAAGAAGCTTTCCCAGAAAAATATTTTTTGCCCAATGGTTTCTAACAGTCAGGACCTTTCTTTCTCTCAGTGATTTTTTCTGTGCTCTCAGAGACTATGTGAGAGGCAGGAAGAAAGCAATGGCACAGCTGTGAAGAACATCACCAGAAGCTGTGTGATTCCCAGCAGTGAGCTCCAGCCCTTCAGGCTGGCACCCTACCCCAGTGCTGCCTTTGCAGAGGCAGAGGGGGACAAAGGACAGGCAGCCACGATGGACAGGCACCTCAAAGCAGCTGCACAGTTCATCTACAATTGCTACAGCTGTCTAGTGCTTCAGCAGCCCTGGGATGGAGGAAGGCTGATGGAGGTAGATTGAGAAACGTTAAGCAATAAAGACAGCGGCTTGCCGAGAGTAGAAAAGCACAATCTGAGAAGGAAAGCCTACAATAGCTAGTCAAATCTATATAATAGGTCAAAAATCTGCAGGGGAAATCCACCATTAAGATTGTAGTGGAAGAGCTGCCCAAAAAAGGGGAATATTTGAGCATTGTTCTTTGCTACAAACTTCATATCACTTTTTCAATGCTCATATTAGCTCTCAAGACAGCATTTTTTGTTCAGGTTTTTTGGTTTTTGTTCTGTACTTACAAAAACGAAAAAGGAAAAAAATCAAATGAGAATAGGTGCAAAAAAACCCATTAGGATGATCAATGGTTCATTACAAGCTGTCTAATGTTTCCTGACTAGCATTTTTTAAGCAGACTTTGGAAAGAGATTAATGTCTAGTTTATAGTGCTTATCCCTGTCTTTCTATATTCATTCTGCCTTGGACTCTAAAATATCTGTTGGAGTCAGACTCCTTTCCTAAAAATTCTAATCTTCACTGACTTACATTTCCAGTGTTTCTTCAAATAAAAGCAAGTCCTGAAATACAACTGTATATCTCCCAAAAGCTACATTTGAAAGTATATCTGCACACTGTTCCCTAAATCTGTTTTGAAAATTTTCAGTCCTTTAATTTAGTTATTTGCCAATTGATAGGATAATCATCAAACTGCACGCTATTTATGAATTCATAAAACAGTATTTGGCCTCTACTCATGCTGTGAGATTAAGACAGGCTTGTGGACAAGAACAAGGACATGAAGCATCTTGTCCTGCTCTCCATCCATACATATCCCTGCCTAACAGTTTCACTCAAAGCACCTGAGCCTAGGGCAACCCATAAATAAGCTCCAGCTGGAGTCCAGCCTCCCCCACACTCATCTATTCAAGTCACCCAAGAGAGAGCAGGTGCAATGACAGTGACCAGACCCAGACTTTCCTCCCTAGGTGAGCACCAAATACCTGCCTGAGCCCACAGCACAGCACATACCAGCTCATAAACAACTTGGAGGCTGGGCTTGAGCAAGGGCTTGAAATTAAAATATCAGGTTAGAACTGTCAACAGTGCTTCTTCTACACATGGCTGCAGAAGTGTATTGCATGTCACTCATTCATGCCTACAATTACAGGAGCAGAACTCTGTAAAATTATCTTTATTTGTACATGTATATGAAAAAGATCAGTCAGTCGCAGTAGAGAAAGGTGTTACTTAGATGCAAACCATTGCTTGTATCTGCCAATGACAACAATAAAAAAATACAACTCTTATGTGAAATTGCCGACTCTCTAGTCTTTTGGTTTTTACATATATTATTGATGTTGGGGTTAGATCTTGCCTGATTTACTTTCATTTGATCCAGGCCTCTACAGAAATCTGTTGCCTAGGTAACAAATGCTGTGCACCATAATAAGGCAAATTGCTGTTGAAATAAATAGTAATTATGGCCCTGGTTTCAAAAGTATTATCTTTCCCTTTGTTTTAAAGTATCCTTGGGTACAGCTGTGATCACTGGCTTTGTTCATTTGCATCGTCTCCTTGCACGGCAGCCGGGGAAGAGAGAGTTCCCACTCACCTCTGCGTCCTCTACCTCTGCTCCCTGAGCAGCACTAAGTGTGTTTGTATGGATATTTTCAAATGCTATTTAATTCCTCAGGGGTACATCAATACCAAGTGCAAAATTCCCGTCAGAAAGAGCAGAGTTTGATGTTATTCTTGTTCAACGCCTCCTACAAGGACTGCTTATGTGTGAGTGCCATCTCACAGTCAATTCCAAATGCCCTGCCCTCACCTGGGGCCTTGCAAGCCCATTCATATCAATCAGGTGCTGGACTTGTTCAGCATACATCACTCTTCATCCAATAGTTTGGTGATTCAGAAACAAGTATGAGCTTGAAGGAATCAATAACAATATCATACCTAACATTCCTGAATTTGTACTCAAAAAGTATTTGCACTGGAAACACAAATGTGGAAGGGAATAGTGATGGCTGCTTCCACTTATTACCTTATTCATCAGTTTTTGGTAGAGTATGGTGGTCTCAGCTCTCATGTGCAATGACCACCTGTAGGGAAGCTTCCCTGTGGGTGCCCTGAAGTAGTCATGAGAGAGCACCAACTGTGGGGAGTACTCATTCCCCTGGGTCCAGGGGTTCCAGGCGCAGTCAACTGCAGCATACAGCTGAGACAAAGTTCCACACTTCACCTTTTTGCAGAGTAATCAGGTCTCAGAGCAAGGAAACTATTGCTAAGCAGATATGTGAGGAACAAGATGCAATGAAACCACTTGAGAGACTGTAACCCCATTGCATGTGGGAGCCATCGGCCAACACCTCTGCAGGAAAGGAGCACACAGCCTCCCTACTTGGTCCTACCACCCACGCAGTGGAAGGAGGATGCTCAGGTTATCACTCCACATAACAGCTCCTGTGGGTGCACCCCATGTTTCCCCCTGCAGGAAGTGGGGTGCAGAAGACAAATTTATTCAGATGTAGAAGACATCTGTCTGTAAAAAATGACTGCAATTCTATCCCTAGATATACTTTCCATTGACACCAGATGTACTGGATGGTAATGAACTAAAACAGCTGAGTGATGGTCCTCCTCTGGACCAGCAGATTTGTGGAGTGGTGGCACTGTCTTTAAATCATTCTCCATCTTAATGATTTTCTTGTGATTTCCCTGGTGTTTCTACCTCTGTAATACCTTTGCTTACCAGAGCCTTCAGGCATTCTGCCTGATAAACTATCATAGATCCCCATTCAATAACATAGATGTGACAGCAGCTAGAGATGTGAGAGGATATGAATAAGAGAAATGTTCAAAATACCACTTTACTCAGGAAAATTACTTCCTCCCATTAGGAGAAGGCTTGGGGTGAAGGCAGGCTTGGTTTTGGACAGAAGGAGTAAGGCTGGTCCTCCTCTTGGCTTCTCTTCATTTGTCAGAAGGAGCTGCAGCTCATGGGGACACATCTGCATAATCACGTCATCACATCAGGTTTTTTGCATGGCTCAATTTGGTCGAGGTTCCTTTTAAATGGAGTCAGGATTACACTGTGGGTATCCTTATACACCTTTTGCTGGTAAGGTTTGTATACCTTTTTCGAAATGCAATAGGAGCTGAAGCATCAGCAGTCAGCTGATGTAAGTGATGCTGATGTAAGCTCTGGGACACTGCCCTGGCAGTGGTTTTTAGTCAGGCTTTAAAAGCTCCATGCTGAGCACAAAATGATCAGCGATGGGAAGTGAATTTTCACCTATTTTGGCTACTTGTTGAGATTTTGAAAAATGTACAGAATATGGAATCATTGCCCCATTGAGAAAGAATAAGGGGGTGGGAAAGAATATGGGCCTGGCTTCTTTAAAGAGCCCTGAAACCACTTGAAGAGTGTGTGTGTGTGTGTGTGTGTGTGTGCGTGTGTGTAGGTGTGTAAGTGTGCGTATACATCTAAGTACTGCGGGGCAAGGAGGCAGAGGGAGTCAAAGATATTTTATGAACATAACCTGTCCTTTACAGAGTTTGACACACAGAGTCTTAACTAATTATTGAGAATATTTAATGTCACCTAACTCCAGATAAAAATCTCTTCCCTCCTCCCCTGCCCCCTCTTTGCTGAAACTTGATACACGGAGACTAATACGGCACAAAACCGTCTCACTGAGCTTTAAAATGTAAGACGACAATTCGTGACCTTTGCCATTGATTGCCAGCCAAGTTACATAGGGCTCGGGGGCTCAGTGGGCCACCATTTGTCACCGTGCTGACAGTGAAATACGGCTCAGCCTATTGTTCTGTAGAAGCACCCTCGGCCAGGGGAAGTTTGCAGGAGGTTGTCCTGTGTTCCCTGGGAGACCCTGCGGTGCTTCATTCTCTGGATAATCCGAGGGGTTTGGAACAAGTCACAGCCATCAGGGCAATGAGAGAGCTATTCCTTGGAACAACTTTGGAAGCTAGTGGTTACAGCATTGCCAGCCTGGAAAGGGTGAACAAGCATCGTGCTTTGGGAAAGATCATTATATCTTGGGTGAAAAAAGGAAAAAAAATCACCTTCCTCGACAACACCGTGTATTTCTACAGTAAACTGCTGTTTGTGAATACTGTGCTCTGCACACTGGGGGTTGCTATTCCCTCTATGCACATTTCATTTGGTTAAAGGAAAGAAACTGAATCAGACTGTTTACTTGGGTGTAGCTACTCTCCCACCGTGCTGGCCAAATTTGCCTTGTAGGCTTGGAAAAACAGCTAAGGGCCAAGCAGGCTGTCAGACTGCTATTCTTTACAATTTGATACTCACAACTGCACGGGTACAATTGTGAGGCACTTTGCATTATGTGAAATACACACTCACACAATCCAAGTAACTGAGCACTCAATATGTGTGAAAAAGCTCCTTGCCTCCAATTACCACCTTCACAACAGGAACTAAGTTTTCCAGCTGACTCCTGAAGTCCCAAATTAACATCCTTAAAACCTCAATTTAACACTAGAGATAGACACAAAAAATCTTCCTGCTTTCTACATTTCTGCATGTGAGTATCCCAGAACCATCTGCATCTTGGCAGCACTGAACTGTTTGAGCACACATCTTTCATTTAAATCTAGCAGCACTGCTTCATACCCAGCACCACAATAACATGGCCTTTGCCCATCCTTTGAGAGCTAATCTGGTAATCAAAATGCATTTAATCCTAAACCCCGTGCTGTGATGAAGATGTTGCTATTCTAATTAGTGTTCTAATTAAGTACCTATTTTGTACCTATTTGGGATGGCAGGGGTGCTTTCCTGTCAACAGAAGTAAAACTGCAAGAAAGCCATATGCAGCCAGACCAATGGTCCAGTTCCATCAGTATTCCCCCCAGCAGCAGCAGCAGCAGCAGCAGCAGCAGCCTCTGACCTTCCAACTTTATCAACCAGACTGCTGGGTCATCTGCATAAAGGCACTCTCAGTTCTTCTCATCTGAGGCTGGTTCTGATCACATGCATAAATCATTCAGAGAAGAGAGAGACTGCCTCTCCTACAGCCTACCTGAAAGCTCAAAATGCTGCTCCTACAGTGATAAATATATATTTGATGCCAAAAGGAAGCAAAAGCACAATAAGAAAATTGGCAGAAATACCTTGGAAATGGGGGATCTGAATCCCATCCCACCAGGCAAGTGGAAGGATCTAAGTGTTGACCCATTCCCTCAGGTAAGCCCCTGGACTGCCAAGCTGCCAAAGAAAAAGAGAAGGAAAGATCTCCAGATCAGTTACAAGAAACAAGATGTTGGGACCCCAGCTCTTAGCATAGCCAAGGGTTCCAGACTTCCAGCCCACAGTGTTGGAAATATCCTGCACATGGTATCTTCCTATCTTCTAGCATCCTGTGCTGCCACGTTGATCTCATATGTGATTCTATATTTTAAAATGTAGCAGCACATAAGCTTTGGTAAAAGACCACAAGCTTTAATTCTAAGAGCAAATATTTGTACTTCTGCTTCTAAGCACTATGGTATTTGACATTGTTCAAATTAAAGCTGCAAATGTTAATCTGAGGCTCTAGTTGGAGTACAATGAATACAAGCCTTCTTCTTTGCTTGCCCAGTGACCTTAACCATTCTCTCCAGAAACAAAAATTCTTCCCTAGGATGCCTCCATGATTTCTGGCTCATCACATCAGTATTGCTGTGATAAATCCAGTGGGAACTTGCTTGACATGTGTAGAAAGACTGACCATTTCTCTTTCTTGTGTTTAGCGATACATCATTTCAGAGCAAGGAGAAAGGAAGTTTGGTGGGTTTTTTTTATTCTGATCACTGATCTTTTACTGTGAAAAAAAACCATAATTGTTAATTATGCTGGGTTTTGTTATTCATGCTGGTATTTTCAAACTCTAAAAGTTAGCTTAATTGGATTAGGCTTCCTAAGGGAGGATTCAAATAATTTAACAGCAGAGTTGCAATCACAAGAGTACAGTAAAGGCTCTAGAATGTCAGATAGATAGGTCCACTCAACACACTACTATATCTGATAACAAGCTAACTTCTTCTAACAAGCCTGTGAAAGGATGTTGGAACAGGGCAAGCACCTTGTAATACCCCTTCAGCCTCCAACATTTTGCAGATGCTGAGCTTCAGTTTGCATATAGTAAGTAAACCTTGGCAGGTCTTTTTCCTTGGGCTTTTTAGAAGAGAAAAGTCATGCTAAAACTGGAAAATACACGGAGGAAATGAGATAAATATCAGAGCTCTGCTAAAGTCAATAGATTTACATTTGAATAAAGCCAGTAGTAGAGAAAAAAAGAAGGTACGTTTTAAAGTAGGCTACGGATAAGCAGAGGAAATAATCTTAACTGATTAAAGAAACAAGAGGAATATGCCCTGGTATTGTTTTATTCATCTTCAGGTTGACTCCCAGCTTCAAAATGTAAACTCCAAGTACTCTATATTTTTTCTTCACACTGCTGAACATTTGTACCCTTCCTTCATTTCAGCACACGTGGTATTGTTCTAATCATATAAATAGTAAGATCCACAGCAGTACAATTTGCAGTTATATTCAATTTGAAATCAAGCAACTACCTCTTGGATATGATGCACATCCTATTAAAAAAAATTGCTGTCATTTATATATATATATTGTAGGTAGAAATTATAGTAGAATAAGCCAAAACATCTCAATGAATGTAATCAACTGACTTTTGCCTCCCATCTACACAGGGATGCACCAGCAGTGTGTAACACCCCTAGCAAAGTGTCCTGGCCACTTCTGAAAAGGGAGTGCGATGGTGCTGCCATGTCCACCCTCCATTCCCTACTCCCAGCAAGTAGGGAAGCAGTGAGTGTGCATGGTTTGTAACTCAGTCTTGGGTGCATTGTAGCAGTTTGGAGGAGAAGGCAAGAAGCCTGGCAGCCAGGACAGGACAATCTGTAAAGCGTCCTCAGAGTACTGGCTAGGTCTTTGTCAAATACTGTGCCACGGGTCTGGAGGATTCTCTGCAGTCTGTCTCCTCTTGATGATACAATTGATTCTTTTCTTACCCTTTTTCTTAAGAATTATATGAAGCAGACAGCTGTAACCAGAAAAAAACAAAGGATCACATTATGATGGATATGATCCCAAGAAAGTGATGGAGCCACCATTCCTGGGTCCATTTAAAAGTGTAGCAGTGGTACTCAGGCATGTAGCTCAGTGGTGTACTTGGCTGGCTAATGGTTGGACTCTATGATCTTAAAGGTCTTTTCCAACATAAATGATTCTATGGCATAGAAATGAATGTTTTGACTGTCAGAATACCAGACCAAACTTTATTGTCCTCCTAAAACTCTTTGTATATGCATTTGATCAAGCTTAAAAAACATCCTGAGAAAGAAGAATATTTGAATTATGAATGTCTTGGGAATGCTATAATCCTGGGATTTGCCTCCACTATATTCCTTGTGTTTCCAGTCCTGAGAGATGTTTCTAAGCTAGATTTGGCTTAGTTATACTGAGTACTGACAACAGAGCTAAGGAGGCATGGACTATAACAGGTCAAAATACTTAATGTTCCTGGCAATCTTAAATTCATAATGAAGCTTGTTACAAGAAGGGCAGTTCCTTATTGCCAAGAACACTGGTCATTAACTTGTTTGGTGGAAAACATGAAGATGTTCAGTATTGGAAAATTCATCAACTGGTGTCTTCTGAAACCATTTCAAGAGTCTTAGCTCAGTTTCCATTGAACATGTTCAGACCAGAAACACTGTCACACCTTGTACCTTCTCATATCTCCCTTGACCAGTTCCAGAAGGGTCATCTTTCTGCTACAAGATATTTCTGTCAGAGCACCTCTGTTTATTGGTGCAACAGTGTTAGGGAGAATATAATTCTTCATTAAGATAAGTTCATACTTAGAATGACATTGCTTCAGGGAGAAAAATTTAAAACAACCCCTCCCTGAATGAAGATAAGAAATAACTAAAATTTCTAAACTTCTTATGCTATGACTGTCTGAAATAATTCATGTTCACATCTCATCTTTCTTGAAGTAAAAAGAAAAATGCTTCTGTAAAAAGCAAGAAAGAATAGGGAATCAGAAAAATCTTATCTACGAACTTAAATGCATCATTACAGCTGAAACTTAATCAGAATTTTAGCTGTACAAAAAGCCAAGAAATTACAATGGTAGGGGTAGATTATGTACCTGTATAACATAAGAGGTTCTCTAGTCTTCATGTTCAAAGCCAAGCTACTTGAGCAGCCATCTAGCAAAATCCCTTTCCCTCATCAGGGAAAAATATATGTATATGTGTGTATGCAAGTGTTTGGAGAACTAATTATAAAGGTAATTTCAAATAACAAAGTATTGTCTTGTTAATGTGCTGATGACAATGCCCCTAGTCCCACGCTGTGCTTTATAGCACTCTCTGTGAAACATATTTTAGTAGTTTCTTCAGTTTGTTTGAGTGTTGCATGAACCAGTGTATTTCTCTTTTGCAGTGCTGGGAGCAGCTAGCCTTGAGATGCAGGGCCACTGCCCAAAAGAGAAGTCAGCCCCACACAGACTATCTCCCATGTTGTGACACCTCCCCTTGCAGCACAGCCACGCAGCCTCCCAGTGCCTTGGACCAAAGCTGCTCCTTGCCAGGTAAGGTGTGCTCCTGGGGGAGGCAATGGAAATGCTGGAACCTTCCGAGGGTGCTGTTATTGGCACCTCACTTCATCCCGCCTGCCTGGGAAGTCAGCCACACCAGAGCACAGGTCCATGCATCCACACACAGAGCTGCTGGGAAGCAAAGACATGCCAGTTCTGAAAAATGCCCAGGGAAAGCTGAAGCTGCAAGACAACAGTGCTGTGAGCAATGTTTGATATCTGCTCTTGGAGGATTACTGCTGAATTAATCTCTTCAATTAACACCTTTGTGGGAGGTACCTTTTTTAGGACTTTGAGTAATGACTCAAAGTCATTACATCCTTCCACTCCTAGACTTTGTGCTTCGAGCGAGAAGTGCAGCCACAAGCTGATTCCAGCTGCCTTGAGAAAAATAATGGGGCCAGTCAGGTTATCTGGCAGGTTTCCCCTTGGGTTCCTTATTTGCTGTTCCTTTTATATGTGAGTTTGTTTTCCATTTGAGTATCAGTCCATGTGGCTCTCAGGATGGGATTCACCTAGCAAGAATGCTAAATTTCTGCTGAGAACATGCTAAAAAGTGGAGCCTGAAAATGGTTGCTCTCCAAAAGGCCCCATCTCTCTTCATTGACTACAGAGAGCATTTGGCTAGTTTATAGTACACACCAGGCTTTTGCACTCTCGGAATTAGCTGAGGTAAATTTCATTTTCATCCATTACAGGAGCTTGAGCTATATGTTTTGAATTCTGAGGTGATGAGCTCTGTGAAAAAGCTTGTCAATGAAATTTGGGAGCTTATGTCAGTTTAAAAACTCTGGTGGGTATCAACAAGAGGCAGGTCCAAGTCCTTACTTTCTTCTGAGCCCCCTGCTGTGTTCAGAGGCATTGACCAGCATCTTCTGTCATTATTCCAGGTTTTAATCTGAGCATGTACTGGGCAATCTTCTCACTAATAACTATTTCAGCAAATACTAAGCACATAAAGAGTAATAATAGCAGAATTTTCAGAAGGTTAGTAAAATGTTTACCAGAATATCCTGTGAAACCACAGCGGTATAAACCAAAGCTCTTATTCAAATTTTAACCCTCAAGTCCACCTACACAAACCAACAAAAAAAAATTACCCTCCTTTGGAAGTACTTTGAGAGCAAGTAAATAATCCAACTGAACACTGCAGTTAGACCTGTTTTGTTTTTCTTAACCTAGTATTTTGCAGTGAGGATGCTGACTAATTCAGTCAAAATCTGATAGTCTGCTACTATTTTCCCATAATTTCCCTTGAGGGATAAACAGATTTTTTTTCCCAAATTGACTGGGAAAGCACAAGAGTTAGGAACTTCACAGTCAAATACCTGCAATAAATTTTAAAACAAATGAAGAAACCACTGTGCACATGTGGGTGTGCAGTTCACAACCAGCTTGAATTAATTTGTCTTCTGAGACCTGAGTGACCAACTCTCAGGCTAGCTTTGAACAAAAATATACTCCAAAATAAATTAGTACATTCTCAAAATCTGAAATATTATATTAATTTTAAGAAAAATTAACTGGTTTAAAAATATTTGTTTTTATGGGGTTCTGGGACTGACATTAAGTCATGGTGGAACTACACAAATGTTTTGAATACACTAACAAGGATGGTGTTAAAAAAAGAGACTAAACAGATTAGGATTTACAAACTTGAAAAAGTGACAACCATAAGAAAATGTAAAGTTTACAAAGAAATCAAAGTATTACAGGGAAAAAATGTAGGGAAAATAATATCCATTATTTCTTAAAATACGGGATAAGAAAACAAATGAAATGACAAGGCAGAGAAGTTAAAATCTGTAAAGAAGTACAGGAGGAAGTGTTGAAGGGTTTTTTTCCACACAGATTTTAGTTAAATAGTGGAACTCATTGGCAGAGGACACTGAAGGCCATATGTGTATGCAAGTGCAAAAGAGGACAGGAAAAGCAGATGGGAGAAATGTCCATCAAGAAAAATGAAACAAACCTCTCAGGAATCAGAAGCAGGCTCAGGAAGACTTCTGGGTGCAGACTATTGGAAATTGATTAGGGAAAAAGGGAAAATTGTCTTTGTAAGTTTGCCTCATTCTTGTGCTTTTCCCCAAAACACATTTTGGGTGACTCAGAAGTTTGATGGGTTTCTTGGACTTCTCTCCTGTTCCAGTGTAGCAATTTTCATACACTTATGTAGTCAGTGTCTCTCCCTCAATCTCATTCATCCCTATCACTACAAACACTTTCTAAAATTTCCCAGTAAAACCATAGCTTCCAAGTGCCTTTTGTCAAAGCTGGTGCATTTTATAATATGTCCCAGGTCCATTCTTGTCGAGTTATCTATCAGGCCTTTGTCTCCAGAAATTCTCCAATTTGGTCATATTGAGAACTCTGATCTATATTTCTTGATACAAGCTTTGGCTATAAGGATATTTCCCCTTCACATATGTTTTTTTCTTAAACACTATCAAAACAAAATAT
The DNA here is from genome assembly GCA_013400635.1 of Hypocryptadius cinnamomeus. Lineage (NCBI taxonomy): Eukaryota > Metazoa > Chordata > Aves > Passeriformes > Zosteropidae > Hypocryptadius > Hypocryptadius cinnamomeus. The sequence continues at coordinate 39,248 of VYZP01071159.1, forward strand.
TTTTTTAACAAATACAGAAAATGTGTCTAGTGACATTCTTCCAATATCAAACAATCAGACTGCAGTAATGAGCATGCATTTTGTGAATAACAAGTGAATAACGGTGAAAGCAATTATTAAAATGAAACAGAACACTCCTTTTAGCAATTTTCAAACCATATTTGATGGAATACATTTTTTAACTAGCCAGAAGTGTGAGTATGAGAAAGATGCAAGAGCTAAAGCCAGAACAATAAGTCAGTGTTCAGCCTTAGAGATGAAGGAAGTATGAGCAACTTAAAAAGAAACAGAGCTGGTAAATAGGAAAAAATAATAAATGCAAATAAATCACAGCTGCAGAGGGAATTAAAGTAAGTTAAATGTTTGATGATGTGAAATCTAAGTAGTTTAATTCTAAGTGTTAATTATTTCAAGTGCCTTTTGCAGCATGCTGAGTTTAGTGAAACAGTATGAATCACTGTCTAGCCTTAAGTATGAACCATAATGGAGTTTATTTCAGTGATGGTGTCTGTTTTCTGATTTTTCTACTACAGCAGTCCTCAGGCATTGTTATTTGGGGGGTTGAAGGCCCTTTTCCTAGCTTCTGTACAGCACAACAACTCATCTTTCACAAATGTTTTCATACCTGAGGTTAAATAGGCAGAAGTGCTGTTTTTCATTCCCCTAAGGGGAAGAGCTGCCTTGACACAAATATTGATATCACTGGTTATTACAGCTGCCAACAGTTTGGTCTCAGAATGGATCCATGCTGCACATCAAGCTGCAGCAATGTTTTACTGGAGCTCTGCTTCAAATGCTGGCTCCTACATGTGTGGGATTTGGGATCCTGGTGCTGTTCTTGGTAAACTCAAAAAGCAAAGACTTCTCTGAAATTGCCATAATATGTCTGGGTTTTTTTTCTCATGCCTTGACTCATTAGGGAGTCACTGCTGATATGCTGAAGGAATGATTCAGATCCTTCAGGAAAAAAAGAGAGTCTTTGTCTTTTTTCCCTTTTCATTGATTCATTGGATCCAGTAGAATAGAGCACTTCAGAGCCCACATTCAGGAGAGCACAAGATAAAAGATTCCCCTGATGCACATACCCAGACTTTCTCAGAGGTGAATTATGAAATTCAGTTTATATCAAAATTAACAACTACATATGGAGTTTTTCATTCCTTATAATAGCAGCCTTCAACAATTTAAGAAAAACTAAATTCCAGGCATAATTTGCAAGTATCATTATATCTCAATTCAGCATTAGCTTTTGTGGATGCTATAGAGGGAAGAATTGTCGAGTTTAGACTACCACACTGCTCATGTGAGAATGTCTCCTAACATTCAAACAGAAAGGAAGTCTTAGGAACTTATGGAGTTGCTTACATAAATCATAGTAAGAGCATGTCTGTATCAATAGAAGTTTAAATGTTAACAAAAATTCTGTGGTAAGAAATGAGTTATTTTTTGCCATGATGTGCAACATGCACTTATGCCACTATGTAAATAAGGATGATAAAATATGATCTAGATATTATCTCAGAATCCACGAGGTGGCAGTGTCATAGTTTTCTTAGTATTGCATGCTAAAGCATTAATATTGTTTTTTAAAACATTATATTTTATGATATCACATATAATGATAATATTTATCACCTCCGATTGAAAAGTTTGGGAGAATTATTTGACACATCTCCTTCATTTCTAAAACCTGCCAAGGAAAAATTATTTGCTTAAGAAAAGGCAGAAACTGTTGTATAAAGACATGGAGCTGGCTTCCTGTGAGGCATCTGTCATGGTCTTGGGTGTTCAGTGCTGGGGTGTCTACAGAAGCTTGTGAAGGATTCTGAACTCAGATGTGATCATATCCTGCAACCAGAACATCACATCCAAAAATCAGCCAGTCTTCCAAACCAACCTTCCTTTACAGTGATAAAAGTAAAGTAAAAAATAAATGGCAATTTCTCCCTATTTCATTTTTATTTAGAAAACATTGACTTTGTTATTTAGGAAAAATATTAAATGTTAGGCTTATTTATGCTCCTATCAGATTTCTTTAACAGAAAGCTCCTTATCTGGAAAACACAAAATATGTCCCTATGTACATGTAAATATATCTGCATTATGTTTTTTTTAGTAATAAGGCTGCAGAACTGCTAAGAATATCGAAAGGGAGAAATATGCTTGTCCTATTCTACTTTTACCCGGGAAACACCACATCCCTATTGTAAATGAAGGAAAAGGTCATGAAGAATTTAGCAAGTGGTTTCCTTTGAATTCCCTGGCTAGCAGTGCCTCTGCACCCGCTGCGAGGCTGTTTGCAGGCTGGTTTGCTCAGTCCCCAGGGCTGGGGCTGTGGCCATCTCCCAGCTGCTGGCTCTGTGCCGAGTGGAGCCGGGTGGCCGCGCGGAGCTGCCGTGGCTTTGAGAAGATTAATGTGACTGGATAGATCACATCCATCAGGATCTGTCAGATTCCCAGGAGGATGGTTAATTAGTGTAATCTTATTTAAACTCAGTATGTCAATTTCCATCTTTTCTACATCCAATATGAGCTTTCCTCCCTTATTCTAGTGAGCCCTTCAATAAACACCAGGCCATGGGGGCAATGAATGCACAGAGCTGTTATCAGCAGAGCTGGTGCTGGGATTTCCTAACTGCTGGGATTTCCTAGCTGCTGGGATTTCTAACTGCCTCTCAGAGCAAGAGCTGCACAGTTGGCTAACTCAACCTGTCACCACCTTCCAAAACAACTGGTTAGGCTCTGTGGCAACTACGGTGCTCTTCTTAAAAATTCATGTCTGTGACTGTACCTCTTTCTTTTCTCCTGACTACTCCTCCATGTGATCTTCACCTCTTCTTTCCACATGGCTCTGACTCTTACTCCCTTTCACTGTTCTCTCTCCTGGGATAATCTTGCCCACACGTAACATCTCAGCTGTGGTCCCAGCTCTTTTGCCATTCCACACTAAGTTGCATGATGAAGACAACCAGCTTGAGGTGCCCACTTACAGGTGTCCACATGTGAGCTGACTCCTCAGGTCACACTGTGTGGTGGTGTAATTTATACCAGCAGCTAGGTCAGGAAATAGGCAGACATCTAAAGTGAGTCCCAGCATACATAAGACACACTTTACCCTTCAGAGTCAGCCTTTCATCTTCTCTGAACATCTTCCACCTCTAGCAGCTCAGGTCAAATCTGGTTAAGACAGAGCTTTCAGCCTTCCTCAAAGCTTTGTCACCTGTGTCCTGCTGCAAGCCCAAGTCCTGCTGCCACCTCAGACCTACCTGCAGATGCCCACACCTGGGCAGTCTCTAAATCACAGGTTCTGTCTGAGGGAGATCTCTGTAGCCTTTCAAACCCATCTGTAGCCATTCAGAGCAGCGGCACTCAGCTCTAATACTGGGCAGGGGGATCAGGCAGAACCAGTTCTGAATCTCCTCAAAAGGCATGGAGGCATCTTCCCATCCAGGACAAAAGCATGCAAGGTTTACACTCAGGCTGGTGAAAAATACATTAAGGTTTGATTAGGAAGTCTCTTACCCTTAAACTTTCAGATTTAAATAGCTCCCTGCTCCACTAAACAAAGTAAATGTTTATAGGCTATTGGAATTAGCAGGATGTGAGCAGTAGAGGAGAAACAAAGTGTTCAGTGATCCAAAATGTCTGCAATTTCTTTGTGTCCATTTAAGAACTATCTTCAAAACTACTGTGACAGAAGTACATCAGGAGGTAAGCTAGATCAGGTATCTCATTAGACATATATTAAATGAAATGTTAATAAAACTGTTAATTATCACAACTAATGAAATTTTCCCTGTATATTTTGCTGCACGTTTAATCTTAACAAAAAGACAGAATTCTACTGTGTGGTCTAATGCTACCTTTCATAATGAGAAGAAAACCCAGAAGTCTAGAGTCAAGAAATTTAGGATAAATTTAGGAGTTGTGTAAGTGTTAGGGTTTTATGTTTTTATGTGTGGATTTTGTTTGCTTTCTTTCTCAAAAGCAAAGTGGTCTGCTCTAAAATCTCTTGGACGACACTGGAGATAACTCAGCAAGAATATTTCAATTGAGAGTTGATCTAAATTAATTCATTTTGAAAATTCCATCTTCTGCATTTTCCTAGGTACTTCCCTCATAGCACTTCAGGCAAAAAAAAAGCTGGATTCTGCTTGTCTGACTACCTGTCTATAACTGAGACATAGATAGGAAGATGTCCTACATTTTGAATCAAGTGTACGAACAAAAATGAAGTGATTAATATTTCAGATGCATTGATTTAAATTCTCAGAGGTTTTTGTCTCTGTTGCTGTTTACTATAAAAGGACTGAGATCCTTGGGCACCTCACAGTGCACACAAAGTGATCTGGGTCTTGCCTGGGCGAGAGGATGGCTGAGAGCCCACCTCTGACACAGAGGCCACTCCCAGTAGGGTGATGGGGCTGGAGATCTTCTTTTCCTTCCTAGAAAGCAGCAGCCTTTCCTTTTTATCTCCAGTCACACCTCCACCCCAGCCACTCCCCTGACATGTTTGGGTTGAGATTAAGCTTGTCTCCTGATTAATGCCAATAGGATGTGTGCAATGAGACACATCACAGCCTTCTAAGATAATGTTAACAGTTATTACATCATAATTGTCATTAAAGAGCACTAACACATACCAGCAAAATGTTTGCAATACATTTTAGCTCTCAGAAAAGCATTAAAAGCTACTTTAAAGATGTAAAAGGTCTGTCTAGCTTGCACATTCAGAGGAAATTGAAAACCCCCAACAAATGGCCATTCCCACACTGCCCTCAGTGCAACTTCTGAGGGTTTCTCAGCCCTGTTCCTGTGTTTCTCTGGGGACTGAGAGAACAGGCTGAAGTGACCTGGATGCTTTGAAGCAGCCAGCTTGACCTCACAAGCTAGCTGGACCAAGGTGACCAAGGTGACTTTCACATGGTGATCAGGATGCTCAAGGCAGATGATCTAAATAATTCTGATTTCTTCCCTGTTTCTCATTAAATGGTTGCAGACAAAAATCACTGGATTTCACAAACAAGCAGCTATGTGTGCAGCCAGATAAGTTACTAATGTATAGATTAACAACACAACATTGGCAAAAGGAATAGTTTCAGAATTAGCATCATAGCTCATGGTCCCAATTTCAAAGCGGTGATTTTAATTTTATTTTCACATCAGGCTTACCTCTCTGACCTATCTGGAATCAAAAAGCCCCATTTCCTCTAGGATTTTTGGACATTCAGAAAGATAATTCTACATTAGACCTACTTTCATTAGACCTACTTTCTAGAGGTTTCCTTCCTGTCTTAACTTAGTCAAGACAGTGGTTTTCTCTGTTCCTCAGTTCTCTATCAGAAAATGAAGCTAATAGTACTTCCCATTAGTGACTTCTGGTGAAGACTAAGACAGCAGGAGTTTGAGATGTTCTTCAGTATGTTAGCATGGGAGACAGCAATAAGAGGGAAGAGCCTATGTAAAAATGAAGAAAAGAAGGGTAAAAATCTTTCTAGTCTCTTAGCTCAGAGTAAAACTTTGGGAGCAAACGTGGGAGTCAATCAGAGCTGGATTTGTCCTGATGGTAATTGCAGCTTTTTATACGATCATTTAAATTGTCTGTCAAATGAAAATATTTCTGTATAATGAGCATGCTATTAAAAACACCCCTGCCAAAGTGAGGGCAGACACAGTCACCATATCTATGAGGGACTGGCACAGATTCACAGCTACCACTGGGACTGGTGAACACCAGAGCACAATGCCTGAGCCTTCCACAGCCCTCCACAGCAGGCTGGGCAGGTATTCAGAGTGAGTACCACGATTTAATTTGAAAAAAAGCATCAACTTCCAGTCTCTCACTTCTGATGTACTCATTATACAGCTAAATCTCCCGAACTGGACAGGTTTTGTCCTACTGGTCCCCTCTTTCCTGCTGCCCACTTCTTGGTGGGGTGCTTTTGTTCCTTCTTAGAGATAAAATTAAATCTATGAAAGTGACAAAAATCAGTAAGGTGTTCTTACAAAACCCACGTTTTCACTTTGAATTTTGCCTTTGTTAAAAATCTCTCAGCAGATAGAGGGAAGTGAAACATAAAATTACCAAGCTGAACTAATCCTTTTTGGTTTGGCTCAGTATTTCCTCTGAATTCCTTGTTTCATTTGATTTGAAAATGTTCCCAAACTCAAAGTTAAACTTTAAGCTCACCTGAGTACTTGCTGGTATGTTTAAACATGCTTTCTCCCTGTATGTTACACAACAGTGCTATTAGCTCCCAAAGGAGTACAAACAATAAAATTGTAATAATAGCATAAAGACACTGAATTTTTTCCTTTTTTTGTTTTTTTTTGGTTTTTTTTTTGTTTTTTGTGAAGAAATGTGCGGCTATCAGTATAGATGTTGTTAAGGACACAAATATTTCCTGGCTACATATTATGGGTGTGCTCCTGCCTAATTTAAAATTATGGGATTTTAATGTTGACTTCATTCTCCATAGTATTACATTCATAATCAGCACATGTGTCTAATTAAATAATGAAAGTTATTGAAAGGAATACTCTCCTATCAAGATCCTCATGAGTTGGGCTGTATCCTAAACCAGCCTTATGAAATAGAGCTTTTGGCAAATACCACATGCTTACATCATTACAGAATCAACTATGTTATTCTAAAGTTAACTTTAAAATGCAGATTCTTTAATGATAATGAACCAAATCCAAGCCTGAATTACAATAATTTGGCTTGGCAACAGAATACACTTCTTTATCCTTAAAAATGTATCAGAATAGGTATTGTACATAAAATGCAACACAATCTGAACCACATCTGAGAAACATCTCATTTAATGACATTAAGTAAAAAACCACCATGAGATTTTAGAACTGTGCTCTAATTCTTCAAGGAGATGTAGAAGACAAATTTTACACACACAAGGTAAAGTGACCAGGTTTTCCAAAATGACAAATATTTTTGTGTATAAGCCCTGGATGTGGAGAAAATATGATGATGACATCTAGACACAGCTCTTCAAGACTAAGCATGTCAGGCAAATTGCCACTATAAACAACATCAGGCTGAGATTTTGCCAGAGAGCTCCACTTTGGTAGTTACAGAGAGCTAGGACACAAGTCCCCAAGTCGACAAACATTTGTGTGTGCAATTGATTTCATTACCAAACCATTCTGAAATTTCTTTCCTTTCTTTCCTCTTGACACATGGTTATGCCAAGAAAATATAGATCAATAGAGGATCTCATTTTTTTCTGTATTCTCTGGCATTTTATGGAAGTTTTACAAAGAAGGTTTCTGGTTTAAAAGTGCTTTCCTCTCTCACACCTGCTGAAAAAAAAAATTTTGAGGAAAAAGTCTTTGAGTTCATTTGAAAACAGGTGAAGTGCTATAAATACAAGTAAGAGCAGAAAGTAAAGGGGCTTTTTCTCCTCAAAATCTCTGTTCCATTCCTTGGAGATAGTCCTTACAGCAGCATTACCTTAAGCAGTAGCATTCTGAGATGCTTTCAGACAAAGGAGACATCTGAAGGTTCTCTTTCAGCGCACAGGAGTTCACCAAGAGTATTACCTGTGCAAATGGCAACTGCAGAGCTGCGTCATGACCTGCAAGGATGAGCACAACTGCAAAGCCAGGCTACAAATGCCTGTGGCACTCAGCATCACCTAACTTAGGCAAGAGCTTAATTTTAGGCATCTGATTATCTCTAGTGAAGCTTATGTCCTCCAAAAGTAGGCTGAATCAGAACTGTGTTTGCTCATGCATGCTCACACGCGTGTTAGCATAGTCACACCCTTCCCCTGCTCACCAGGTGCACACATAGCTGGAGGCAGGATTTGTTCCTGTGCTTTTAAATAGGCAGATTTTCTATTTTCAATGATCTGGATGCTATGCCCTTTTAAAATACAAACAGCAAACTGGGGGG
>VYZP01071159.1:47222-69724 GCA_013400635.1 Hypocryptadius cinnamomeus
CTTGCATTACAGGAATCAGACTTAAAAGAGATGTTAGGAAACTTTCTAGCAGCTAGTCCAAAAATAATCCTGGAAATATAAAAATCTGAGTGATTTCTCTACTAAACAAAAGCAACAGGTCTGCAGTTAAAATAAAGGGATAGTGGAATTCATTTTAAATGTAATAAAAACAACATCAAGAAACAGTTATGCATTTTAACTAAGTCTGCAATAGTGGTGAACTTATGAATATTATACATAGAAATTTCTTCGCTCTGTAAATATCTTAATTCTGAGTATCATCAGGTTTGTTTTCAGTTATGCAAACAAATCTACTGTTCCAAAGTGGCACATGTGTGGTACTGGGCTTGGATTTTGTCACTGTGCTTGGCCTGAAGCAGTTCATGCTGAGCTATGCTAGAGAAGTTCTCTCTAGCATGTGCTGGAAAGCCTTTGCTGCTGCAGTGTGAGCTCAGTGAATGCACCAAGGGCTACTGCACTTCTGTCATTTCCAGGGACGTGAACACAAAGACTATTCAGCTTTCCATCAATGAAATGATTTCTTGGGTCTGTTCTGAGGTACCCATTCAGGGATTTAATGTATTTCAACACCACTAGGAAAGGAGGCAAGGTTCAGGTACGGAGCAGTGAGATCCATACCATCTCCTCCCCTGCCTCCTGAAGGCTGAGGTACCCCCTCCAGTTAAGCTGATGTAAATCTCAGCTGCTATGAGCCCATCCTCCTTCTGGGTTTCTGACCTCGTCCTTTTGCAGCACTAGCACTCACATTACTGCATAGCAGATGGATTTGAAGAGCTAATCTATCTGTAAACTAATCTTTGTTCTTTCGAGTGATTAATTTTAGCTGGATTCCTGAACTTCATGTACCAGTTTCCCATGTGATCACCAAGGCTCTGGGACTGGCACAAAAAGGACACAGAGCCATGGCAATCCAGACTTCAGATGCACTGACCCCATAAACATTTTCCTCCATTTTCAAGAATTACACTTGAAGGATTCACCATTTGGATTTTAGCATGGCCCAGTTGTGGTGTTCATTTACAAGCAGAAAGACAAACAAGGAGGAAAACCTCATCAAGTGAAACAAATGACTTCTCTTTGCTCAGAAATCACCTATCATCCAGAGTGCAATAGGTGGAAACACCTTCTGTTATGATCTGTGTTTCCATACAAATAGAGAACTGCCCCGGGTAGCCTAAGAGATTAGGACTTCTGACTGCAGACTTCTATTCTTGGCTTTGCAAGGGACTTTTGCAACCACCAGTCACAGGCTGAAATTTCTTCCAGTGACATTGTTGACTCTCTTGCAAACAAACAGAAAGTACTTATTTAATTTTCAGAAGCTATGGGCTTAGTTAATAAATGGCTAGATAATAAATGCCATAAAATGCAGTGATGATCAAATCTTTGGAATCTAGAGATCTAAGTAGCAATTGTGATATTTAGCCTGGTTTCCAGAGAGGCAAACAACACCATGGACATTTTTTCTCCAAAGCCCAACCCCCAGTCAACACTGTCTCCCTGCCCACTGTGTGCTTTTTGAGCCCAGGAAAGACAGTGAAAGACAGATTGTGTCACAGTGACTTGAAGGGACAAAGTAGTCACAGGAAAATGTGCCTCAGGCACAATCCCTTCCCTGAGCTGCCCCTGGCATTTGCAGCCAGGCTGCCTTCCAGTGAATAAGGGTCTACAGGAAATACAGGTACACATTACCCCAGCAGGCTGTTGCACGGTAATTTTCCCCTTGGATCACTGGTCTGTCAGGCAGTTGAGCTGGGTGGGTTCACCTAAGGCTCTTATTTTGTTTATCAACCTCCAGGGGGACTCAGACTCAGCTATTCCGAGTCCCTGTTGCAGGGTTCTGAGACAGGAAGGTACCTGATACCCACCACGACAAAGCTCAGCTCTAGAGATCTTCGTCTTGTGTGTTCTTAAGCATTAAATTAATTCCTTTCCACTGTCTTGCTCCTTCTGAAATCATTTACTCATGAGTAAGCTCCACTAAGTCAGAAGTCTCTGGAGCTTCACAATGACATTTGCATTTTATATTTGCTCCCAAAGGTGTGAATGACTGCAGCAGAGGACAAAGAATAAATCCTCTGATGGTACCATATAGCTGTGGTGCCATGTAGTAGAGTGTGGTTCTCCAGCAATGCACCGTAGATTCATGTTTGATTCTGCACTTTTAGAAAATGTGGTTAGATCCAGATTTGCAGAGGTATTTAAATATATTTTTTCCTTATTGAAATTAAGTATAAATTGGATACATAAGTCTACAAACTTCATTTTGCTACCTGTAGTTATGATAAATAATCTCTCAGGTTGTGAACAGAAGTCACAATGAAACCCATAAAATCGAAGTGGACATTTTAGTGTGTTGAGATGCACTACTGCCAACACACAGAAATCGTCCTGTGTTTTTGTTCCTCATGTTTACACTTGAAAGTTTAACTTCAACATAGCCTTGCAATTCATTTTGCTAAGTCTGTGTTTGTATTCTTGGAAATGTGATAGGGTTTGCTCATCAGCTTCCTATCTCAAAACACGTCAGGGCTGGAAAGCATGTGCCAATACACTCCCTGGTGTGTTCCAGTTCTCTTACTGAACAGATCATCCTCACAGACCCTCCTTCACACTTTTGAATTGTTTTTTCCAGTGCCGTCAGCTTTCTAAAATGTGTCACACCATCTTATGCCAGACTGAAGAGGACCAGCTCCTTTTGGACAGGAGAGAGAGATTAGGAAAACCTATAAAGAGACCAGGATGATGAATAAGAAAGTCACAGTTTCTTTTTCACCCATAACTGCACCTTAAAGGTACTTCAAGCCTCTGAGAAGTTGTTCATGGTGTACACATATCATTGCAAGCATGATGAAAGGAGTATCAGATGATTATCAAAGCCTCAGTGCAGTATCACTGTCTCATAAAACTAACCTAAAATAACATGGCATCAGCATGGTCGAAATGGAAAGGAAACATCTGTTTCTCCTTTTTATGTTAGTGACAATCCATTTGTTAGCTTTAGAATAGCACAGGCTGTCCCACTGATAACAGCCTGGGCGCTGGCTGCTCAGCCCAGGCAGGTGCACAGCGAACTCAGGAGCAGGCTGAGAACAGATAATATGAGGGGCTGTCCTTAGGATGAACTCTGGATTGAAGTCTTTTTCTCTATCACTTTCTTTCAAAACCCTTAGGGCAGATTCTTCCAAATCTGGTGTGGCTGTATGCATGCACAATGACTGAGTGATCACTAACTGAAGCTCATCAAGCAGTACAGTCTAATTGTAGCCATGCTTTTCCCTGGGTGGGGGCTGGCACTCTCTTCCTTTTCTAACTGTTGCTGAGTATTAATTGAAATAAAGGTTATTGAAGTAAATGGACAGATTTCCAGACACTTGAAAGAAATGAGATTACATCAGTCATGAAGTTTAACAGAGACAAGTGCTGAATTCTGCACCTGGGATGGGACAACACTGGATATATGGACAGACTAGGAAACAAGAAGTTGGAGACCAGCACTGTGGAAAGGGAGCCAGGGTTCCTGGTTGGTGGCAAACTGAATTTGATTCAGCAGTGCCCTGGCAGCCACAAAGACCAACCGTGTCCTGGGGCGCATCGCCAGCCGGGCAAGGGAGGGGACTGTCCCGCTCTGCTCTGCACTGGGGCAGCCTCACCTCATGCGCTGGGGGCTGGTTTGGGCACCACAATATAAGGAAAATATAAAGGTGCTAGAGAGCATCCAAAGGAGGGCAATGAAGATGGTGAAGAGCCTTGAGGAGAAGCCTTATGAGGAGTGGCTGAGGTCACTTGGTCTGTTCAGCCTGGAGAAGAAGAGACTGAGGGGAGACCTCATTGCAGTTACAACTTCCTCTCAAGGGGAAGCCAGGGGGCAGGCTGCCCTCAATCACACATTGGTTTTTGCACAAAATCATCATGTAGCTAGGTTAGATGTCTTTATCACTAGTGCCGGCAAGTCCATAAGAAAGAGGAGACAGATAAATTGTGAAAGACTAGCAGAAGACTAGCAGAAAGGTGGCTAACTGCTTTTTAAAAATGTTTTATTCTGTTCTGCAGCTGTATCTTTGTACACATCCTGGTGACATCCAAGGTCTAAAACAAATACATACAATATTTAATTTTCCTTACAGAATGTTTCGATGTAAGGTCTGACATTTTTCCCATGGTTAATCATGAAACTGGGCAGTGTTTCTTACAGTTCCTTGTACTTCACTCACGAAAAACATTCATCAGTTTAAATGGTGTGATTAAGGGGAGCAGAGTTGGGGCCAAAAAAGGAAGCAAGCAAAGGGAAAATAGATGTCTCCAGTAACTTCTAGTGGAATATGGAGCCTTTCACTTAAAATCTGGTTTAAATCAGTAGCTGCTGAAACTCGTTACCAGAAAGAAAGATGGATCCTTTGCTGCATGCCCCAGTGTTGAGACTTGCAGTCTCTCGGCAGCTCCACAAGTGTACATTGCACAGGCAGTATTGCTGAGTGACTCAGTTTCTCAGCGCCTCTGAAAGATGAAGTCATCATCTGCTTTGCAAACCTTGTGAGGGAGAAACCCCAACCTGTGCAGTTTAGTATCCTGTAGGAAGCACGTATGGGGGAGGACAGCTACTTGACAGTCTATATAAACTGAGGTCATTTGTTTGAATTACATGTGGATAGACATTTAAAGCACAGTCAGCACTGACACCATGATAGCGCAATATGGGCTAAATTTGTTCACTACTACACAGCCTAGGGGGGTCTTGGGACAAGCCCAGGGGTGCCCATATCTTGACTTCTCAGGGTTAGGCTTTAGCGTGAGTCAGGCACTGACATCTGATGGTGAGTGCCTAGCGGCTGGGAGTGACGAGGGAGGCTGTGCCTGCACACCACTGGTACCCACTTGGCCTGAAAACGCCGAGGTGAAGGATAAGGTCCACCAAGGGTCCCCTCTCGGCTTTCCCCATCTGGGGAGTGACAGCCATCCCTCCTGCCCCCGGGCTGGGGGCGCCTGGCCGGGAGGGACGAGGGGAAGAAAGGAGGGGAGGGGGAGCGAGAGAAGGAGGCCCCCCTCCCTCGTTCCCCCCAGCGCGCACCCGGGCTCCTGCGATGTGGTGAGTCACAGGCAGGTCAGGACCGCGCCGGAGGGGCGGAGGGAGCGCGGGGACCGGCTGATTTACCGCTGGGAGCCGCCACCAGCGCGGCGGAGGCGCCTGAGGGAAGGGCGCGGAGAGCCGCCCCGCAGCCCAGGTGCCGTGCGGGAGGGAGGGACGCCCCTGCCCGCCGGGGCGCGCAGCCCCTGCCGCCCCCAGGTAGGGACAGCAGAGCGGGGCTGGGCCGGGGAGCCGGAGCCCGCGGGGCGGAGGGGAGCGGCAGAGCGGCGCGGGGCCGCGGAGGTNGCCGCCGCCGCGGGCGCGGTAGGGCTCCGCAGGGCAGCGCTACCCGGGCAGGGCGGGCAGCGCTTCCCGGGATGCTGTCGGCAGCGCCCCTTGGCCGCAGCCGGAGCCGCTGCCCCTCCCGCCCCTTCCCGCTCTGCGGGCGCGGCAGGAGCGCGCCGCGGGGCAGTGTCCGGCAGTGCAGCCTGGAAGTTCCAACTCGGGGACGGTGGCTCCGCGTTTGTGGTGGCCGGTCCGACCGCCTTCCGTGAGGCGCAGGGTGAGCCTGCGGGATTCCCCAAGTTGGGGATGTGTACTTTATGGTTGCGCGGCGTTCACAGTTTTCCTTGCGGTATGGCCTTTTTTGTTGTTGTTGTTGGGGTTTGTGGGGTTTTTTTCCCCATTTCTAAAAGGAGAATTTGCTTCAACGGTAAACAAATCGCAAAGGGCTCATATAATGGCATTCCACCACTGTTTCCATGTCAGCATTAAGTTCTGTGGTCTTAGGCTTTATAAAACTGAATGCACTCCTTAGAAATTGGAAGTTTTGCACATACATCAATAGGGTTTAATAATCAAATACCAGTGTTGTTTAACAAACTGTGCTTTTGTAACCTGTAGGAGGTTTATTCAAGCTGCAGTGCATGCTTTTCCCGAAGAACCTATGCCCTGTGTGATAGTTCATTTGCTTTCATCCCACAGGTGCTTTTTTCATTGTCCAGCTGCAAAAAGAGGATGGTGTCTCTTTTTTGTTGTCTTTTTATTTTAGATCTGAGAGGTTTGGATTCATAATCAGGCAAGATAAAGTGTCTCACATGTTTCTCAGAGAGCTGGTTAAATGTTTACAGATCATACACTGCAAGAGCAAAAAGCTAGCCTTTGGCAGGAGCTGCATGTTGAAAACAAAGTAACTTGGAGAATGACTGTGTCACTTGTTCTTTGTGCCCTAATCCTTCTTCAGCACTGTATGATTCTTTTTCTGTCTTCTAATACAAACTGAATCATTTGGAAACTGGGATATTTTGTAAAACATTCATCTCGCTATTTAGAGAAGGGAGAGTCAACTTCTGTGCCTTTTTGGTGGAGAGGGAATGAATTGTCTTTATTATCCTATAAGGATTTTCTCTTTTTTTCTCTTCTTTTCCCCCCTTTTTTATTTTTTGTTCTTTTTTCCCTTTTTTCCTCTTTTTTTTTTCCTTTTTTTCCCTTCTCTTCAGAGGCTAACCACTGCATAGTCTGCATCTTTATTGGTAAGCTAAAGTGCACATATTGTGGCTGGGAGGGGTTCATGGACGTGTTATTTGCTCAAGTGTAAATGACTGCAGCCATAGATGGATGGGAGCTCACTGAGTCAGGGCAAGGTGGCCAGAAAGCCAAAATTCAGCAAAGGTTCAATGAAAAGCTCATGAAAGCACAACTAAGTAGCAAGTGTTGTCTTCCCAGTACTGCCTTTTCCATCCTGATTCTCCTGCATTTATGGCTGTCTGGTACCTTAGCTGATGACCTGTAACCTCTTCTTGCTTGTCCAATGCAATCAAAGGGGGCAACCTGCCTACTCTTATTCTTCTATGATCTGCAAATGTCTGCTCTGTATTTTTCAATTCAGAGGAGAAATTCAAAGCCTGCCACCTCCCAAATCTGGCTTCCAGAACTCCAGAGACTAGCTGGCACAGCTGGCTGCAGTGTAAGAGCAGCAGTCTTGCCTTCTCAGCCACAAAGGGAACCTGATGCCGGCAGCATGCTGTGCTGGGGTAGCCAGAGGGGCAGAGCTGCAGCAGTGAGAGTCACAGAGCACTGGGTGATCTGCTTTGTGCCATGATTGCTTTGTGGTGGGCATGTGTCTAGACTTTATTTGCTTCAGGCAGAAAGCAAGAGAGGTCCTCCATCTCCATCTGTGTTTGTGAAATATCTAGTGTAAGGGAAATCCTGCTTGGGCTCTCTCAGCAGTACACATCATTTCTTGAACAAGAAAGGGATAGGGTAGCTGAACATCATTCTCTGAAACTACAGAAACACAAAATTCAGTAGGGGGTTACAAGGATCTGTTTGGTGCAAAGCAGAAGGAATGCGTGCAGTGTGTGACACTTCAAACACACCTTGCTAAGATTTTGAGTAGCAACACCACCTTTGTGGTGGGCTCCTGTGAAACCCTTATGTCCAGGCTTTCTACCTCCCTGTTGCTACCTTGCTGTCTGTCCTTTGAGCTGGTGGCACAACTTCATGTTTCATTAGGCTGTTACCCTCAGATGAACCATCAACGTGTGCATCTTGTCTGCTGTGGCCACAGTTGGTGATTTTTCTTCCTATGCAAAGTTTGTGTTTGGTAATTAAACCTGTGCAACGCACCACTGGTGGTCATGCCACATTGCCCCAAGCAGCATGCCATCACCAAGGAGGCAGGGCCACAGCTCCATGCAGGACTCTGAGGATGGCATCTTTGTGCTACAGCCAAGATGAGGAGGTTTCTGTTGTTCTCTTACAAAAATGATGTGTTTTTCTTGGCAGTGGCTTTAAAAATCTCTGTCTCATACATAGCGACTGATGCAAACATGTTAGCAGAAGCCATTTTTAAATCAGTTTCCTTACCCAGGGGAAATGTAGTATAGACAGGGCCTTCAGGAAACGAATAATTAGGTGACCTTTTTCCCCCCAGAATATCAGGTCTGTTTTATGTAGAGCTGTTTGAAGTCACACAAATTCTCATTACTCTCCAAATCTCTAACCTTGCCTTGTTTAAGATACCTTTTAGGAAATCAAATCAGTGTTTCAATCTAATTTCCAAAGGCATTCAAACACATGGTATGTGTGCTAACTTGTTTCCTCTAGCATTAACAAATCTAGCAAATTGCCAAGCTATTTGCCTTGAGGAAAACGATGATGTTGTACAAGAAGATAATGTATTTTTTCCCTCCAATTTTAAACATTAGAAAAAGAAAAGAGAGGTAAAGTTATCAGACCAGGATATAACTCCTTTGAAGCAAACAGTGTTCCCAAGTAGATTGCCATGCTTTTTGATCTGTTCTGGGACTTTTTAGTCACGCTGTGATCTTTTTCAGTCACTTGATGTGGCTGGATGGTGACCGAGTCCTCTTGGCTCAGATGGACTTTCATTGAATTAGTTGCAATTGAGTATACCAAATATGAGAGTGGAAAATAGAAGTGGAGATAAATAATTTGAGGGTCTTATAACCCTCAAATTTTAAGTATTTTATAGTGCTTGTATTTTAAGGAGAGGCTGTGTACATAAGCCAGGCACAAGGGTGTGTGTGGTGCAACAGTAGCAGTGAATGGTCTGAAACCTCTCCTCTGCCTCTCCTCCCAGCACGCCAGTCTCCAGGGAAGCAAGTGCTCCAGAACATTTAATTTTTCAAGCAGTTGTCAATAACAGAAGAGTTTCTGCAGTGCTGAAGAGTTTAATAAGCTTAAAATTCTTAAACAAAATGCTGCTTTTTCTGTGCATCTTACAGCTCTGATAGCCTCTTCTGCTTGTCCCAAGAAAATTAACATGAAATTGTCCTTTTGTATGGAAGGCAGCAAAAGGTTCTTATTTGAATTCATGATAATTTGATTGCAAATGCATGGGGAAGGAAAATTGCCAAATGCTTTCAGAAGATTTTCATTTTGCTCAAGTGTTCACAGCATGGCCATCACCATGGTATTTGATAGCTATCCCCTTCATGTGTTCCTTGCAGCTTTAGCCTCACATTGAAGGGTCACATGGGCGTATCTTTTTTTCCTGTAGTCATACAGAAGTAACAATTTTTTATGTAAGTTGCTTTCCTTTACTGCAATTCCTTCATTTTTATGTTTATCCAGCTAAACAGTATCAAAATCTTTTTGACATGTATGGTTACCATTTCTGTGAGGGATCAGTGACCTAGCTTGATAAATTTAAAAGTTCAGCAATAAACCTAAATATGTGACATTTATTGAAATTCATTCTTTGCCATGGAGCTACTTTCTTTCAAAAATATTGAGAATAGTAAGGGATTGCATCTGCAATTTGATTAAATCTACAGTTGTTACCATTTGCCTTCTGAAAATTGATTCCCTCCCCTCCCTGTCCCCCAACTTGACATGCTTATTGATTAAAAATTCTGCACTGGCCTAAGCCAGCATTTATTTGTTAGTGTTTCTGTGCTTCCCATGCAAGTTCAGACAGGCTTTCAACTGTGGAAGGCAACTCTGTTCCTAAACTATTGGAAATGGTAAGGTTCCTTAGTAATTGTTTTAAACTATATGATGACACATCTTTGAACCCCATTGTACGAAGGAAAAATACCTTCTGACTGGAGAGAGGTTTCCTGTTTATGTGTGTGTTTGCTGGAATTAAGCCTTCCCCTGTGTGTTGGCTGAGTATTTTTTTGTAATCCAAAATGGCAACACAGCAAGTCACCTCCAGAGTTTATTTTTTGGACAGGATACAGGTCTTTTATTTTCAAAATAGCATGGCTCTGGAGTTGATGATGAAGCACAGGGGCCTCTCAGTTACACTTCTACAAGCAGACTCAGTTAATTGAGGAGGCACACTTATAGAGACAGCTAGATTTAAGCAATAAGTAATTAATTTTTATTGACAATTTTATACTATGTAAGTTGTTCACTTCCCACACAGGAAGTTTTTTGCTTCAGCCAGATTTTCTTCCAGCATAAGGATATGAAATTTGCCAAATATATAATTTATTTTATAAAATGGCTAGAATTGTAGCTTTGGTTGTGACTGAACAGTCACATAAAATTTTCTGCTTCTCTTTAGAAAGAGCAGGCCAGCAGGTGGCCTCCAGGTGGTAGCCCTACTGCAGGAGGATGGTGTGTAATACCTGAAGGGTTTTCAGCTGTTTAGATATGGGCAGGTGACCAAAAAATATAGCACATACAATACTCTTGCCTCTTGGTGTCTGGGGTGTGTAGATTTGTGACCTTGTGGCGTGCCCTTGCACCCTACCTGCCATAGCTGAACCTCCTTCAGCAGGTAGAGGTGATGAGACTCAGAAATTCATTTTGCCTACAATAGTAACAAGGCTGGACCACCATGAATTTAGGCAGTAAAGTTACAGTTATTTATGAAATACAGTGTTAAGGTTTCTGGTTTGCTTCAAATAATGCTCATTTTAAACAACTGTCTGGGACTGGGAGAAACCTGGACTAATGGACTGATTACACTGAGCATTTGTTGGGGCTGAGAGCCACATGGCCCTGGTGTGGGATGTCCACACCCAGCCCCAGCTTTGCCGGCTGCTACCCCTGCCCACATCTGGCAGAGCATGCCCTCAGCTGAATTCCATCCTTTTATCACCCACCACAAACACTCAGGCCTCCAACAACACGTGTGGGTCTTAGGAAACTGGCTTTTTTTACCTGTTTTTGTGGTTGTGCTACTTTTCTGGTAAGAGCAAGACTGTGACCTCGTGGTTGTCCCTGGGAGTCCATGGACACTCAATTTAGCTCTGCTTTTGTGTGTTTCTGTATTTGAAAAATAGATTTCCTCTTCTTTGACTTGAATAGAAAGTTGATGTATCTTTTTTGACATAAAATTTTTCTCATTAATAGTTGTACAGATTGTTAAGTCCCACAGGAACTATCTATTTTCATCTAAATTTTGTGGGGAAAAAATCCTTTCTGAGCATGTTTAATAACTTAGATGAAAACAATTATAATCTATATTTAGAATTCCAAACTTGTTATTTAATGTTTCTTAATTAATGTTTCTTTTGTTTGTTTGTTTATTTTTTTAGTTTGTTTGAGCTGGATGCTGAATCTCACCTTTCTTTTACTTTGCTTTGAAACTAATCTAGCTAGTGAGATTTCAAGCTTGATAGTGGTCTGTTGTGCCATGTAAATGCCTAGAGACATACATGACTTTTTATTGCTTTGTCTTTAGCTGTATCATAAATAAGAGTGCATTTTGGATTGGTTGACCCAAACTAAATCACCAGAATTTTAGGACCATCAGAGATATTAATTAAGACATTGGGGTTTGCTTCTCCCCCCTACACACCTGCATCGTGGATGATCCTGTGAGGATAAAAGTAGCAAGTTTCCAAGTAAACCCAGCATTCCAGGTAGGCCCAGAGAAAAGTCCCAAATCTGTGAATTGTCCCAAAGCATGACTAGAAAAGAACAAACTAAAATAACTCCACAAGCTTCATTTGTCTTAGATATATTCTGGGGTAACAGACTTGGATTGCTCTCTATCTTTGAGACTGTTCTACATTCAAAATTAGGATTTCTGTTATGGGAGTTTTATATCCTTTTATCTATTGCTATTATATATCCTGGTATCTGTTATATAGGTATTATTATATATACTTTCATGTGTCTTCTCATCCAAGTAGATCAGCTTCTGTTAGGTCTGAGAAAGCAGGATAAAAGAGAGCAAGGCAGTTTTGCTGGAGACAATGAGAGGTATTGGTAGTTGAATTAACAGTAAAGGTTGATTAATTGCCCTCTCCTAATGCCATTGAAAATGTTAAATGAGTTACTTTAGTTATATTCAGTTTTCCTGTCTATTTCTAGAGAGGGGGTACTAATTTTACGTGTTATACATTACTGTCTTGTAAAACCTTTCCTTAAACTCTTTAGGTTTATTGCTTTTGCTCTTTGGATTAGAGGCCAATATTTTTCCTGAAGGAAAATGTTCCTTGTTAATACTCAGTATTTGATATCATTCTTACAAATGCCCAAAGCTGAAGTAAAAGAAAAAAAAATATATATATATATATAATTGCAATATTAATAATCTTTTAAAGAGTAAGTAGAATGTGAACAGTAATAGGCTCCAGTAAGCAGTGAGGCAATGTGGAGCTCCCTGTGTGTTAAAGCACTTCTGCATCAGAGCAAATAATCCAAATTTCACCCTAAAAATGTATTTACCATCCATTTAGATGAGTGGAAAATGTGGTTCATGTTTGAAGATGCAATTTAGCTTGCAGCAGATGATTGAAAACTGTCTTAACTGTTGTTTAACTCTTGTGAAGAAGGAAAAGAAACTTTGATGAAGGAAAACTTTGAAGACTTTGCTTTTGCCTTCCTATACACGTTCAAGGATGGAGTGCTGCATGATAATGAGTTTTATCACTGTGTGTGTTTGCAGCACTTTCAAATAGTAAATGGGGGTGTTTCCCCAGTGAGGATGTAGGTGCCTTTAGTTAAAGTCAGGGTGTAAATTCTATCACCTTCAGTGGAAACTATGCAAGAGTTGAAAACAGAGGACCCAGATATGCACTGTGTTTTTATGCTTTACTATGATTTCTTAATTTCCTAGTATTTAGGGTATATTAAGCCTATTGCAGTCAGAATCTGAAATTCCCAAATGCCTGTTTTGCCTGGTATTGCAAACACTGGCCTTACAAACAAATTACCAGAGTACATGACATGGTGGCAACATTTCACTGTGTCCTTTTCCCTTCTCAGAGGATTAAATAGCTCCTTTTCTGGGAATGTCCTCTCCTGTGACATTTGCAAGACCTTGTCAGCTCTCCACCATAAATTTTCACAATGGGAAAATACTATTGAATCTAGCATGGGAACCTTACTATAAGTTTCTGAATTATCCTATGAAATTTAATATTCAATCTGTTTGTGCTTCAGAACTGCATGTTAAAATCTCATTACATTTTATCTTCCATTAAATCCCAGAGAATTCAGTTATTATTTCTGTCAGATTACATTTGATTTTTGTTCTTTTTATCCTGACCTTATGTATACAAAAGAGAGGGATTGCAGGGCATGTCCATTTGTGAGAAAGGGATGATTCTGTCCTCTGGTTACGTTCAAAAAGACCTAACCAACAGCAGTCACCTTTTTTTTTTTTTCCTGGGTGGCTATGGAAGGCTACATGAGAGGAAGTGTTCTGAATGCAGAACATGCTAATAGAAGTTGAGAAAGGTGAGAGCCAGACAGAAGGTAAGTAAAGTCAGCACAAGTGTACATGTAATCACAAAAATCATTAATGACATTCTAGTTGCAGAACTGAAGCCTATGATTTTCATGCAGAGCTAAAAATAGGGAAAATACCTTGTGTGGTCATTTTCAGTTTGAAGGCCTGTTTTCCAGTTCTGTGGAGTTTTCTTTCCTTGCTTCTGAAAACACGTTTACAAAAATATGTATTTGTTTTTCTTCAGATGTAAGCTGCCGTGATAAAATCAGCTGGGGTAGAGCTCAGAGACAACTTTGCTGCTTCCTGAAGATGGCCAAGTTGCATTTTTTTGTTTTCAAATTGAGAAGTTTTCATATAACATACTTTGAAAGAACTTCTTTTATGTGGCAAATCATGCCACAATTCTCTTGTCAGTGAAACACATGCTGTGCCAACCTCTGTTTGCAGGTAAGCTGGAATGGCTTAAAAATTCCTCTGACTGCAGTGGGAGAGGCTCCTGCTTATCTGAGCAGAGTCTGTGCACCCAAAATCCCCTGCAGGGCACAAAAATAAGGTAACAACCAGTGAATTGTTTTCACAGTATAAAAAGCCTTTCAGGAAGCAGCAAGAAGCAATAAGAGGTGGCTTAAAAATAAGAAAGTACCTCTTTCCCAGCTGCAAAAGGGAAATCTAAAGTTATGTTATTTACTGAGACCACCATCACATGCTATTAACAGGAGTAAAAGCCCATCAGTCAAATATTTGACTACTCATGGTTTATAGGGATTTCCAAGACTTATGGAAAGATAATGCCTGTGTCCATTAGCTAGTTACTTGGAAATGCAGCGTTGGTTAATTCAGCCTTTCTGTAAAGAGTAATTATTATCTTCATTAACAATATATAAGATTTTAAAGATTTACTGTTCTGCACCTATTATTCCTGTTATGTCTTCTACATCTCAGTATTTGCCCTCTACCATCTATTGCTCATTTTAAATGAGGTAGTATTGAGATTCTGTCATTGCCACTGATCTTCTGTCTTTCAGCCTGTCTTAAGCACCCTGTTCTCTAGTCCTTAGTCAGCTCAACTCTCACAGGAATCAATGAGAGTAATGATTGCACAGAAACTGTGGAGTCAAGTCTTGGAAAAGATGATGGCTTCACAGTGAAGGAATGTAGCTTATCCTGACCTAGCTTAGGTCCAAAACCAGGCTTTTGAGTGAAAGCAAGGTGTGTAAGAGTTGAGATCTGTCTATCCTCACCCCAGATGTCTGTATCTTGTTCAAATTTAAAATGCTTAAGTGAGTAATTATTAGTCATAAGTAGTCCATATTTTTTGTCTGAACACAACATATATGGTGCTAATTAGTAATACAATATAATTTGAATATTTTTAGTAGGAGCAGGGATGTAAAAGAAAATGTTCCTGCTAAATGACAGTGACCTTTGTTCAGTGCCCAAAATATTGAATTAAATATCAACTGTTTGGTAAAACATCACGCTCAGGAGAAATTGTTTCACTATGAAGTCCTAAATTAAAAACATACATTTACTGACCAATTTCCAATTTTACCACTGCCATTTTATTTTTCTTTTAGATAAACAGACCAAGCTTAATATTGTGGGGGAAATCCAGAGAGGCTGCTTTGGCATCTCAAATGGGGTTTAGAGTGAGTTCAGGGCACAAGTCCAACAAAGGGATCTAAAAAGCTAACACTCAACTGGCCACAAAAATCTCAGGTGCTTAGATTAACCAGTGTCAGCATTTTGTGCTGAATATTCCCCGGATCTCACCTGAGCTGGAGTTCTGGAAGAGAAGACAGAGCAGTAAGAGTCTCTCAATCCTGGCTGGGTTACAGCTCCCAGCCAAGCTCCTTTGCAGTGCCCAGACAGGATGGAGCCAGGCACGGGTCCTGCTGCTGACAGGCAGCCTCCAGCACCACACGCCATCCCCTCTCCTCCTCCCAGCTGGCTTGGCTCCAAAGCATCAGGACAGCTTTGCCCAGGAGGACTCACATTCCACTCTCTGCATCTTCCCACCAGGACAGGAAGAGGAAGAGGATAGTGAGGAATGGCCATGGGGTGATGGGTTGCTGGATCTCATGACAAAAGGGCAGGAGAGTGCAGGCAGGGGCTGCAGAGAGAGGGCAGGGGGCAAAAGCAGCAGAGCCAGTCCCAAGTCCCATATTTAGACCTTTGGCCATGTTCATGCAGGGATGAGGACCATGGTTTTAAATCAGGCCCTTTATAGCAGGCACCATCCTACAGCTCAGCCTTTCTGTGCTATGCCTGTAGTAAACACCAGCACTAAGCCTTTTGTGTTTTGAAGGTGTTTTGTTAGAATGGATTCATTATCCTCATTTCACCCCTATGAGAAAGGTAAATAACCTCTTGAAGTTTGGAAGCAGCTTCTTTGCTTATCTCACAGACTCCTTATCTGGCTCCAGATTTCCAAAGGAAGCATTCCAGGGTCTGAACAAGTCCAAAACCTTGTTCTGGGCCCAGTATAAATGAGAACCTCTAAAGAGCAACAGTTGCACATTTAAGCTTCCCAGGTCTCTTCAAATGAGGGAAGAGGACAGGCTGAAAGAAAGTAAATGAACCAGCTGAAAAATCCTTTCAGAAACAAGCACACAAAAAAAGATTCCATTAGCATGAAAAAACTCAGAGTGCTCAGCCATCCCTGAACTCCTTCTTCAAACTATTGAGCTTTTCAGCATCTTCTGAAGGTCAACACAATATTTCAAAATAAAAACTGTGGCTGAAGGACCCTTGCTGAGGGACATCTGCCAAAAAAAAGGGAGCTGAGGCTGCTACAGATCAGCCACTCCCCTGATTGCAGCTGTGACACTGTTGCCTCTGGTGAGAGCCAGGATGTCAGATAGGCTGGTCCCAGGCCATTTCGGGATTTATGAATGCCAATTCCGTAAAGTCCTTGGAAGGCAATCATGAATCACAGGTTCGAAGCAAGGCAGCGGTCATGCCAATGAGTCGTCATTAACTCCCTTTCTAAACTGAGTGAAAGTAGGGCATCAGTTAAAGTGCACGGCAATAACATAAACTTACAGTGACAAAAGCGAGGTCAGCATTAGAGAGAAAAGGTCATAGCCTCCTAACCAAACACAGATGGGAAATGAGCACTATCCTTGACATTGCTTCTGTTTGATTATCAAAAAGCTGCTATGAAGTTAAGTAGACCATCAGGTTATTAACTTTGGTATCAGATTATGTATGAAGCTGGGGCATAAATAAAGACCCCATTGCTTTCACTAGCAAATTTACAAACACAGCCAATTCAGTTCTGTTTGTAGCTGTTTTGAGTGTTCGCACCACATTTTCAGTTGGGGCAAAGACCACCAAAGCTTTGCATAGAGGTGGTTTGTGTTTGGCAGGGCTGATTATCTCAAACACAGCATTACACAATCACGGTTATCCATTGTGGAGCCAGCCTGAGCATGGAAGGAGTGCAGTCTGCTTTTCAGCACTAAGTATACATGCAGACAAAGCACAATATCAGCCCAACACAGTATCAGCCCAATGGACTGTGCCAGGCCAGACCAGTTGCCCCCAAAAAAGTTCCTAGATGCAAGGAGATGACTTGGAGGCAAGTTAAAGTCCTCTGCACAGTGCTGACATGGGTCCACAAGCAGAGCTTTTTCTTGGTTTTCCTTTTCCTGGATAAGCCACCCCCAGCAGGCTGAGTGAAGGAGAGCTGAGGATTTCATTCCAGCCTTTGGGCCAGTTCTCCAAATCTGTGAGCTCAGCTCAGTCATACAGATGTGCTGATCTTGCTGGGACCCTACACAGTTTGACCATGACATCTCAGCTTGACAAGCTGTGTATCAAGCAAGGCATCAGCAACCTTTTGGAAATCCTTGGCCGTAAGTTTGGTTGCTAATTTGCCTCGTGGCTCTTGGAGACACATTAACTGAGAAGGGTGAAGTCATGGCACACAGTGGCATGCTTTATGTCTGCACACCAAGCAGAAAGCCGCTGCCTGACACCGTCCTGCCAGCTCTTTCAGAGGAAAGAACGGAACCAGCACAATTTCTTTTGCTTAGTATCCTAGGTATTTGTACCACACCTTGGAAGAATTCAGGGACTTCTTGGATTTTAGTTGCTGATATGACTATATTTACTATGACATTAAAATGAAACTTGGTAATTTGGTGGGCATATAGATCCATTGGTACCATTCTAATAAAACATACCTTATCATCACTATTTTGGTACAGTTGTCATATATAATATACTTTACTATCTGTATCTATTGACATATAGAACTTTTTTTTTTTTTTTTAAAAGAGATTAATGTTTGGCTGTGAAGAGTTATTATCTCAGGGACTCCTAAGAACCATTAGCAGCAAATGACAATTAAACTGCAGGAAATGTCCTGCATCAAGATCATTCATAATTGCTGTTAGAACATTTAGATCAAATCTGTATGCTGTCTTGGTTACTCATGGCTATCTGCCTTTTAATCTTTTTCATTTTTATGACCCATGCCATTCCTTTAATTATCACAGTATGGAAGGCTGTTAGCTTTACAAGACAGGAAAGGCTTCCAAAATATGCTCTGCATTTCAATACAAGAATTCAGGTAGATAGCTGTTATAACCATAAAACATAAAGTAGTAAGTCTAATGCTGAGACTAGTTGAGGGAATTGAGCTAAAACTGTGCTTGCAGCCAGGTTTGCCAACTTGGCTCTTTACAAGAGGAGGAACCACATTGCAAGGAAATCACACTGTTCCCATTCAGTACAGACAACCACAAAACGCTCAGACTCATGCAAAAGAGTTGATCAACAAGATCAACTCAGAAATGCAAGTTGCTTCCTCCTGCTATGAGGTGTTTCTGTGACACCAGAAACAGAGACTTGGATCTTTACACGAGCTTGTGTGATTTCCTCAGTCTACCAGGGTGTGTCTGCATTTATCTCAACTCACTAAAGTTAATAAAGGCCTTTGCTTTGCATATGTGGTGAAAATAGATAAGAGATGAATTAGTCTGTTCAAACATGAAAAATTTGAAGTGACCTCCAAATATCTCCATATGCACTAATCTGACCCAGAAGACCAATATTGCCTTGTGTTATTAGTCATGACATGCACTGTATCAGGCATGGCATGTTACTCTACTCACACACACATAGCTCTTCTTCTACTTGTACTGAACCTTTGGACTGAGTAGGATGGTCATATGTCAGTCATCAGGCCGAATTATTTGCTGCAGATACCAAGCTTAAGTCTATGCTAGAACTGGGTTTATTTTACTTCAGTTTTAGTGGTAAAGAGCCACAATAACATCATAGTTATTTTCTTACTGAAGTTCCACAATAGCTGACTTGCACCTCAGATGAACAGGATGGAGCAATTGTGTTGTTCAAAGTTTGCTTTCTATTTTCCTGTTATTGCTAAACAATACAGTAGTTTTTTTTAAAAATCCTCCCATCCTTATCATCCAGATGTGGAAAGCTGTCCTCTTCTATTTAAAGACTCAAATCCATCTGCTAATATAAGCATGAAGAAACAGTGAAGGTTCTACCTTATTTGGTGTATTTCTCTGGTTTTCAGTTATTCTATGTATATGCTGAAATTCTAGTCCATATTCTGTGTGGAATTGATTCCTCAGCCCTTAAAATGAGTACTACTTTCTCACATGAGGAATTTATCTCAATTGCAAGAAATGCTGTATTCCACCTATTAAATTAATCTTTTTTAGCAATACATAGCTCTTGATTGGTTCCACTCATTTGTAATATATCAGTGAGTGTTTGCTGAGGTTCATTACAAAAGAACCAGTAGTGCCATCGTAGCCCACCACAACAAAAAATGGTTAAATAAATCCAGTTGTGCTAAAGACCCATGACATGACTTGGCTTTAGGATG
The DNA here is from genome assembly GCA_013400635.1 of Hypocryptadius cinnamomeus. NCBI lineage: Eukaryota > Metazoa > Chordata > Aves > Passeriformes > Zosteropidae > Hypocryptadius > Hypocryptadius cinnamomeus. The sequence continues at coordinate 66,339 of VYZP01071159.1, forward strand.
TTAAGTTCTGAAGCAATTCAAATAAAATACTCTACCGCACTGCAGGACACCTCCAAAAAAATGCCAAATGAGTGTAAGAGTAGCATTTTCTCCACTGCAAGGGCTAGATTAGTGTTCTTGTGGTTTAAAGCTTGTTAAAAATAAATGTGCTAGACAACAAAAATGCTTCTTTTGATAGCTACTGTCATTTATAATGGTATATTAGACCCAGTAATGGGCTATGTATATTAAAGAATGTGTTTTATGCAGGGATAATTTAAATTTTTTTATGTGTTTGAATATTGTAAGGAAAGGCTTAAAGATCAGTTGAACTTGTTAATGAAAGCAATTTCTTCTGACACACATGACTGCACTGTGTATGTAGAGGATTTAGTTAATGGTAGATCCTCCAGCAATTGCCTAGACTGTGCCCTGCCCAACAGTTCTTCCCCATCAGCCATCTGCATGCACACGCATCTCTGAGAATAAAAATAGCAAATAGAAACCTCCCAGCTCTGCTATGAATTAATTTATAACCTAAATCGCTGATAATAAGTTCTTTGACTCTATACTCTGGAAAACTGAATTGTGCTAGAGTGCATACCATGCTGTAGGAAAAATAATATTGCCACCCTAGTCAGGATGAGTGACCTAAGCTAGAGCTGAAATAGCACTGAAGACAAGGGAACATGAATTTTAACTCAGATTACCCATTTGAATTCAGCTCAGGGATAATTTGTATGTTTGCTGCTGACTTACTCAATTTCCTTGTTCTCTCTGTTGTCTTAAGGTAACTAAGTTCAGATTTAAAACCTTTTTTTTTTTTACCTCTGAACTTGGAAAACAGGTTACCCTCACTAAGTGTTTTAGGTATACTCAACCTTGTGTACAGGTGCAATTGGTTAACTGAGAAGTCTGATGAAGACACATCCATTGTGAGCTTTCTCTGTTGAAGCTGATGCCAGTGCTGTGGCAGATTTGCAACAACTGATTAAAGTTGGATGAATGGAGCTGTTATCACCCCCTCTCATTTTCCCTGTCCTCTTAAATGATGATGTTCTCTCCATGGCACAGCCTCTGAACCACAGGGAATCAGGTCCTGCACTGGCACAGATTTTAGTCCAAAACAGCAAAGCAAACTCAAGTCTTGGGAGGAGTAGTCACTAGGGTTATTCTATATAAATTTGCCACCTCAACTCTGTCAGAGACCAAAGTAACAAGATGTACTCTCCCACTGGAAAAACTATAAAACCATATTATCAGCTTTAAAAAAGGGAAAAGGCTACCATTTGCTGACAATAGAGTTTTTGAAACATGAATTAACATGGCTCTGCTGTCACCTAACCTGAAATGACCTATCTTAGGACTAAATATGTTCTTGCACAAACACTCTCTCTGTGGGATAGAGGACCCTGCCATTTCCTTTTCTGTAATAAAGCAAGGAAAAATGAGATGCGCCAAACAACGAACAAAATGCTTTCATGTCAGCATGTTGTCTGAGCTTGTGCAGATCCATGGAGTGCTTGTGATTAGAGATAAATGGGACCCAAGTTTCTGACATGAGGGAAAGGCAAACAGGCATGGCTGTGTTTTCTGGCTTCCTTGCATATGCCAGCTTGAACATATTCCACAATTAGGCCAGGCCTAACTTGTCAGTACAGTTGCAAACAGTGCAAAGGAGAGACATGATGTTCAATATTTACAAATTATCACCCAAGTCATAATTAGAGGGAATGAAGCTTGTAGGAAGAAGATTGCCATTGGGAAACTTAATGGTACAAAAACAAAGCACCAGCCATAGCACTCACACTAATATGACACATCATTACCAACCATTTGCAATGGTTAACCAAAATCTATTTTCTCATCAGTTTTACTGGCTACTGTCTGATGAGGGATGGAAAAATGAGCACATCATGACACTGGCTTTGAAAATATCTCTTACAAAAGGAATAATCCATGACTGCTGTTGCTCACTGATGGCTATCACAGGCCAAAACTTACAAGTCATCTGTAGACACATGAAGGACACACATGTGTCACAGGAAGGTCACAAAAGATTGAACAGCATCCATCATTCAAACCAAGCAGAGAAACAAAAGGTTTCCTTGTTTTCATTCTGCAACTCATAGAAAGCAGCTAGTTCTTTGACCTGTAGCTATAGCACAAGTATTTTGGTTCTAATTCATCAAAACTCTGTAAGTTCAACAAATTACATTTGAGTGTATGCTACAGAGAGCTATTGGACCTTTGAAGAAAGACTGTAAAGACTGGTGAATTTTTAATTCACCAAAATTTCTCTGCTTCTTCAGGACGTATTCAGGTGAAGTGTATTTGTAGTGACCTGGTCTGAAGGTTACGAAAGAGCAGCTCTGTGCTGGAGCTTGTAGTGTAGGAATAGAGAAAGAACCTGGGTCAGATGCAGATGAAAAGTGGCACCAAATGCCATGAGACTCTGAGAAAGAAGCAGCAGAGTTTATATGATGTGAAGACTGTGAAGTACATAGTGCTCTTCACATGATTCCTATGTTCTCCCTAAGCTATAAATGTCCCACTGTAGGGCATGTTCCTGCTGGTGTCAGGCGCCTTGAGAGAAGATGCGCAGTATGCTGAAGACATGGTCTGTGGAGAACCATCTTCCCTAGAGAGCTGACCATAAATCTGAGCCAGAGCTTCCCTTCGGTTCGAATCAGCAGATTTCTGTCTAGGAGGATGCTTGAAACATCTCAAAAGTATCCAGAGGAAAGCACTATGATGAAACTCAAATAGAATAGAAAAGATGACTTGGTTTTCATTTATTGCTCATACTTTCCTTCCTGTAGTGGTAAAATAAAGTACCTATTATTCCTGGCATCCTTTACATCACACTGCATCCCACCTTTGTTCTGACTGTTAAATTTTCCATTCCAGCCTCACTTGCTAAAGGATTCTAAGGTGGAATTCTTGGTCTCCAGAGCATAGATTGAAATCAGTGGTATTTTACTGAGTGTAGGCAGAGCAGACTGTCTGAGGATACTAGCCTCACATCCCAAAATATGGTTGGAGTGAAAGAATATGTCAGATAGTATTTATGGCTCTAAATACCCCTGCAGTGCACACTGATACTGATTGTTGGACATCTAGGGATCCTCTTTTTCAGACATTGGAAGAATAGGGAGGATTGTAAACTGAAAACTGAGGGACCTATTGGGTGGGAAATCTATTTCGGAACATTAAAACAAGAACATAGTACAGAGTATACTGCAACAAATAAGGTGCCTGTCAAATAACTTTCCTTCAATCTTTTTTTCCTGTGTTGGTGGTGCCTCATCCTCATGCAACTCTTGTCCCACCCCTTACTTTGTCTCTCCACTTCAGGCCTGCCTCTGTTAAGTGGGTTTAAACTTACTGCAGTAAACAATATATCT
>VYZP01071162.1:1937-29252 GCA_013400635.1 Hypocryptadius cinnamomeus
AGAAATGCCTTTGGTAACTTGGAATGAATCATATAAAAATGTTGCACACATTTATTTTTTAAAATATTCTCATGTTGCTCCTAACTGCTGAACACTAGGCCTTAATGAGATTTATTTGGGCAGTGAAAACTGATGGGTATTTATCAAAATCATTGTTTCAGTCAGTGAAAGTTTAATATATTATTTTTGTTCATTATTCACTTTATATATTAATAATTGGAAAGCACTAGAATGTTTCTGGAAGACTAGACTGGTTTAGGACTCAAAACATTAAAAAAATCTGCTGAGAAGAATAATTCCCGGATGCAGTGCAGTATTTCTGGAATCTTCCCAAGCAGCAGTAAAGTTTTAGTAAGAAGGTTCTTGCCACAGGGGAAAACAAAAGGTTTTTTTGATTTTTCCGTGCTGCTGTTTGGCATTAGTACGTCCATTATATTATGTGATTAGCCACTTGACAGGAATATTAACAAAACAATGCCCGGAATGGGCAGAAAAAGTAATGTGCTGATCAACTCTGTTAACCCTGTAGAGACAAGAAAAAAAAGCTACCTTTTGCTAAAGGGCTTATAAAGATTGATTTGTCTTTACAGGAAAGAATGTCTTTCAGTAGTAGGTTATGATGAACTCTGTAAGTAGTTTCACAGCTGCCCAGCTGTACACTGTCTCCAGCACAATAACTCTTATTCAATATCTTAGAGCAGACATTCAGCTCTCCACAGGGAGATGCTCCCTTTTGCACTTTGCTATGCAAAGAAAAACAACCATGCCATTTGTTTACAAAGGAAAGAAGCTCGTACTTGAGTAAATAATGTAAAAAACTGTATTTTGCTTTCCAGAATATTCAGAAAAGATTCTGCTTCCTAACCTGTGATGCAGCTAGCTACTTGGGGGACAACTTGAGAGGAATAGGCTCCAAGTTTGTGAGGTCTTCTCAGATGTTAACATCATGTTCAGAATGTCCCACCCTCTTTGTAGATGCAGAAACAGTGAGTATATTCCTTTCAAAAGGCATGTACTTCATTGCTGTGTGTTATTTTACTGGTTGTTTCACTTTTGAGCAACTCCTGAACAGATATGTCAAAAACAAATTCTCCTATCTTACATTTCTTACCTTCTGTTCAGAACCATATTTTCATTCATTTTCTGTATTATTTTATTAAGTAAGTAGTGACAGATGGGCAGTATAAAATCATAGACTCATGGAATAGTTATGATGTGTTGAGTCTGTGTGCCAAACCCCAACATAAACCAGATGCCTACTGGACCCAGTTGGCCCCACAAATGAAAAAGAAGCAGCTGTTTTACATAGTTCAGCATGAAAGATGGTAATATGTGTAGTGATTTCGTTTGAGTCAACTGTGATATGAGGATGGTGCTGGCTGATGAAGGCCAATGGCATCCTGGCCTGTATCAGCAATAGTGTGGCCAGCAGGACCAGGGCAGTGATTGTGCCCCTGCACGCGGCCCTGGTGAGGCCACATATCAAATCCTGCGTTCAGTTCTGGGCCCCTCACTGCAAGGACATTGAGGGGCTGGAGAATGTTCAGAGAAGGAAAATGGAGCTGGGGAAGGGTCTGGAGCACNTTTTAGAGAAGTCCTCTGCTAAGTCATTAAACACAGAACACAGTTTCAATTCCACGTTATCATAGGTGCAATTTTTGCTTTTTGACTTTTCAGTATAGTGTCCTAGTTATGTAGATTTTTGCGTAAATGTAAATATTTTTCAGTATTAGTATACGTAAATCTAGGTATTCTTTTGCAATATATTTCCTATACTGTCTACCAGTATTTCCATTCTTTTATAGTGACATTTACAAACCCTGTGATTTCATTTCTCCAGCTGCTGTCTTGTGGCCTTCTTGAAAAGCTGAAGTTCAGTGTTCTAGAGCTGCAGGAGTACCTGGACACATACAACAACAGGAAAGAGGCAACACTCTCGGTATGCTGAATTATGCTCTTGGTCTTGTCTGTATACTTAGGCTGTGTTAGGAAGCTGCACATCCACTCATCTGTTTAAACTAACATTCAGTAGAAAAACATGTTTCAGATGCTGGATTCATTGAATGTTTCTTCCTGGGCATATGAACCAGAACTAAAAAATAACTATTTTATCCCTTAATATTAGAAACAATAGTATCTTTAATATCCCTGGTGTCTCTCCTATTTGTTCATTAATACTTAGTTCATGCCATTGAAATCCTAATAGAAGTCAAGACTACACTTTTTCAATTACAGTCAAAGCAAATTGTCATTGTCTATGGTAATAAAAAAATGCAATTGCAAATTTTTATTTACACGATGTGCTGTGAAGCTAAAATACTGCTTATCTTTCTTTGAATCAAAACATCGATCTTATTAATATTTTCTTTAATTTCTTTATGAAAACAGTGGCTTGCAAACTGCAAAGCAACCTTTGCTGGGGGCTCACGAGATGGAGTTATTACTTGCCAGCCAGGAGACTCTGAAGAGAAGGTAATGAATGGCCAGTATTATTTCTCTCCCTTATATAAAGTGACATATGTGTGATGTGCCTTGTTCTTGAGCCCACAAGAGCCTGCTCTACTTCCTCCTTGATTCTCTGCTGGGCTTGGGCATGATCCAGTTTTCACACTTTAGGCTTGAAGCTATTGTTGTTGCCTGAGTCCTGGCCACAGGAAATGGGAAGTATTCACAGGAGGTACTTCTGCTGTCCTACTCTAGACAAAGAAGCAGAGCTGACCCTAACCCTGTGCTCTCCCTTTTGGAAAGACATTGCAGCTGCAGTTTTGCACAGTCTCTGAAAATCATTCCTGCTGTACTCTCCTTCTATGTTACTCCCATTTTATCTTCAGCTGTTACAGTCTCCTTCTGCCCAACAGCAAAAATTGCCTGGTTGAAATACACTTAGATCAGTAGTTACAAAACAATGACTGTACAATAGCCAGCAAAATTATTTATGCTGTAGATAAGTATTTAGAGATAAGGCAAAATATCTCTTTATAAATTTTTAACAAAAAATTCATACACACATGTACATGTATATTTATTTGTTGTTTGTGTTTCTTTATTCCAGTTAAGGAATCGTATTTTCATTTATCAATACCATCAGCAGTTAATACTGTTATTTGATATACTAAGTATAGGAAACATATGATATCTCAGTGATGTATAATGAGTTAAGGAATGTTATTTTGTTGGGCTGTTTCCTTTTGGAAGGAAGACAGTAGAGGGATGGGAAAAAGAGGGGGCTGGACAGAATTAGCCAAAACTGGGAAGCAAGCAAACAGCATGTAGAAAAAAAGTGACATTTCCTCTTCCCATGTATTTTCAGTTATAAAAGATAATTGTTCCATATTCAGAACACAGACTTACCTGTTGTAACTATTTTTTCAAATACCTTGTTTTATTCTTAAGTTGGTTTCAGTTTGTCTGTCTTCTCCTCCAAGTCATTTCATTTTCTTCTGTCTTTATCTTAACCTCTCTTTCCCATCTCTATATGTTTGTATTCTTGTCTTTGAGCTACCTTGATTTTTATTTTTATATGCCATTTTCCAAGAATCCCAGATCCTTGCCACCCTTGCATTTTGGCTTCTTTGACCTTATTAGCAAATCTGATTTTCTAATAAATCCTCTGGCTGCAATTACAGGTGGTGGGAAAATTGTTCAATCTTCCCCCACCTAGCACTGGCACCTGCAAAAGTGAGGCATTTTCCTGTGCATTTAAATGAGATACTGTCTCCTCTGTAATTGTGATGCTGTGCAAGGAAGTTATAAATGAGCTATTCTGAAGTCTGAAAAAAAGAGACCTGGAACACATACCACTGCCTCTCCTGCGAGAGGGAGGTGGAGTATATGGCACTACTGGGATGTGCATGGGCATTCCGTTCCCTCTGATGTACAAACACCCTGAACAGTGACTTCAGACTGTGGTGTTACATACCTTGCTGTAGACAGCTTAATTTATCCTCTTCATCTCTCTTTTGGAAATGCATAGAATGGCATGGAGAATGACACATCTTGCTGATCAACTGCATTGTTTCTTTTTTGAAAAAGTAAAGAAATAACACCAAGGAGAAGGAATAACCTGTGAACTGAACTCATATAGCTGGCCTAAACAGATCTAAATGTAGTTTTATAACTAGGTGTTCTCTGTTTCAGAATTAAATGTGTGTTTTGTGAAGCCAGTGTTGGTATTTATACTCCTTATCAGACAGACTGAAGAGTTTCTCATTCTTTCAGGAATCCCTGTTTCTCCCCAGCATTATTCATTCAGGCCAAAATGCATTATTCCTTGGAAGTTGACAGGATGAACAGGCATATTTCTTTTCTTCCCCTACTCATTCACCTCAATTGAAGCAGCTTTTCCCAAAGGAACAATCTGTTTATTCAATGAAAGTGTGATGGGAGGAAGAGGCATGGGAAACTGAGAAAATGCAATTAGGAAGGGATAAGGAAAAATTACTCCTAGACTGTCAAGTATTTGTTTTCTTATCTTTCCTCTCCACTTCTCCCTCAACATGAAAGGCTAAAGAATCTAATAATTTTAGCGGGGGGGAAGTCTGTTTTACAGTGATAGTCACAAGTCACTCTCAAACTCGTTGAGGTTTAGTCTAGGGCCTGAAACCCTACTGAAAATTTCTGTCCAAAAAAAAAAATTGTTTAGCCAAGCACAAAACCAGACTACTCCTGGAAAGGGTTCAGAATTAATGGTAAGGAAGAAAAAGCAACAGCTTGCTCTACAGAAGGCAGAGATCTTAGATTCTTAGAACTCCTCACCTGGTAAAAAGCTTGAGGGGAAGACAGACCCCTTAACAGATGAGACAGATGTGAGACCAAATTCAGCCTTGTCACAAATCGTTGTGTCACAAATGCCTCCTGATGCTGGTAACTAATTTGGCACAGTTTCTCTAATCAGATCTTATTTAAAATAATTGTACAGGATTTGTTGACTATTGTTACTGTTACTGAAAATGGGCAAAGGCAAAAATTGCTTATTCTGACATTAAAGAGGCTTGAAATAGAAGTTGTCAAGGTCAGCTGCTAGAGCTAGCAACTTTTCTTGGGTAAAAGCTTCATGTCCCAGAATGTCTTTCCCGTGCCTCATCATTGCAACAAATTACATGATTTGGATGTGTGTGATTTGTTAGCTTTGATGCTACTTTGAGCAACAGTCTCAATGACATAGGAGTCAATTTACAGACAAAAGACAACTGCACACGCCATTGTGTTCTTAGATGCTGCATTTACTGGCTGCTTAAAGAATTGTGCAAATGATCCAAGTATTCTAAACATTTGGTATTTTCAGCTGCCAAAACCACTGATTGTGTAGTGTCTATCAATTAATCTAAAACACTTCCCTTACTCTAAGAATTAAACCAGAAATTGAAAAGTGTGAAGGCTATGATCATTCCACCTGGGCCCTTGCTGCTGCAGAAAAAAAAGAAATATCACTTAAGCCAGTAATTAATCTCTTTTCAACTTCCAAGGAATCTTTCATTTTATGCTGAAAGAGAGAGGAAGTTACAATCATGATATTGGAGAGCAATATGGAGCTGAGCATCAGTAGCTCAGGGAAATTTTGTATCCAGTATATTTTCTTCCAGTGAAGAAGGAAGTTTTTCATGTAATGTGAAACCCCTTCCTCACCCCTTTTTTTTTTTGGCTTGCCCTGGTTTTGGAAGCAGTACAGAGGAGACAGTGTTTTCTGGCAAAAAAGACCATGGAATTTACTTATTTGCTGCTTCCGTCTCCCTCTTCCCCCCTTCTTTAAAGTAAATTCCATGGCAAATTAGAAATTATATATGGATTCCAGTATTTTTGAAAGTCTAAGTGAAACTTGGTGGCATGCTAAACTTCAGAGTAGCTTAAGAGAGACAAGAAGATTTGAAAAAACACAAGCCAGCACACCTGTGAGTTTACTGGAACACAGTGATCTGTCTGCTCCTGTCCTCCTCTTATCTTGAATTTAGCTTTATAAAGCTTTATTTATGTGAACTGCATGGAAGCCAAGCTATAAAGGGTTTTTTTGGAAGAGCACTAAATAGAAGCAGAAACTATTCAAGCAATGTTAAAGGGAAAAAAAATTAAGAATCACAAGAGCTTAAAGATTAGTTTGTCATGGTTTTATAGAAAAGTAGTGCAGCGTTTGGGGCAACATTTTTCATATATATATATATCTTAATAGTAAGTCCAATGTAAAAAAACTGACTGAAATGCTCTGTTAGGCTCATCAAAGTTAATATTATTGAACATTTCTGTGTTTCTGCCTTTGTATTGATGGTAAGGTAAATAATTTTAATAAGAATTCCATATGCTTGTTAACACTGTGTGCTTATGCACTTACATCAGGCTGTAACTGGGCAGATGTGGTTGTGTTTGTTGCTTACAGCATTTACATGATGACTCTCTTCATGTAAAATGTAATGAGACTGTAATATTTATAAAATAAGAAAAGCTGCATTAAGTGAACACAGAGTGCAAATGTTAGTTCTTAGCAAAGAAAAGAGGAACACTTCTGTTTCAAAGAGAGCACTTAGTCCTCTAATCTTTGAGATGCTAATGTAAGTCAATTAGAATTTTTATTATTATTGGAGCAGGACTTGCACTGACATTTTAATAGCTTCAGAATTATAAACCAGTGAATCATTACTGGTGAGAGGAAGGGATACAAGACTCAACTTGTGGCATTGCCATGCAGTTAAACAAAATTGGCATTTTCTACTCATTTTTTTTCTTTATTATAGTCATAACTTAAAAGCTATACGCAAAACATTTCCATTGTAACGTGCCAAGTAATAAGCCCAGCAGCCATAAAACTTACCCTGCCAATTTCATTAGATCTATTAGTAAAAAAAATAGAAGTATTTTTAAACAAGGAAATATTTAGAAATAGCAAATTTCAGTTTTGTTCATCACTTGAAAGTCATTCCTAATTTTTTAGTACTTTGCAAAATGAGCTCTTTTTAATAAGAAAAAGACAAATTTAAATAAAAGTATTATTTTAAGAGTTTTCTAACACTATTTCACTGTAAGTTCTTGAGCTGCAGGGTGGGATAAATCTAAACTAATAAATCTGAAGATCTAACTGAGGATATTTAGAATGGAATTTATCATTAGAATTAAAGCTTGATTTTATTAAGAATGCTGTGCATGTTGAATGTGATATTCCAACCAATTATCAGGTTGAGGCAAGCATTGCTAATACTGCTGATAAGTTATGCCATTACAGATGGGCTGTGCTTCCTATTGCATGCATTACACTGACACTATACTTTCTTTCCTTTCCTTTTCTCCTGTGCCATGCTTGCTGTGTAGCAAATGGAATCTCTTGCAGTAAGTTGAAGTTCTTTCATATTTTTTGTCCATCTGTGGATGGACTAATACGCCCCAATTCTACTGTTTTACTTCTAAGCATGTTTTCTTTTTTGTTACAATTTTCCTGTACAATATGTGGATCTAAATGCGGTGGCTAAAATAATTTACTAACATGTGTTTTGTGAAATCAAAAAATACTGTGCCAAAATTTTGGCATTTTCATATGCTGTTTCAAATGGTCATTTACATACACTTTTACAAATCAAGCTTTTGATGTATTATGCTGGGTCAGGAAACATTTTTTGTTATTTTAAACTAATAATTTTCCATTTTTCCTACTGAAAAACTACAATTTATAGGAGGCAGTTACATTTCAAATGGGTTTTGTGTATGTGTTGATAAACAGTTTCACCACGATTGGTTTCTAATACTCAGGAAGAACAAAAATTGAGTTTCTTGATACAGTAACTAAATACTAAGTGAATCAAACTACAACCATTACTTTGACCTTAGTTTGTTTTCATGCAGGTTAACAGTCGCAAGGGTGCAACTGAATTATTGTTCTTCAAGGACTGAAAAAATTCCAGTGTCACAAGCTATCATGAGATGGGTTTTTGAATGATGTTAGGCTTGTTTTCAATTATTAACTCCCTGACAGCTCCAACTATATCTGTATGTAACTGCTGTGTAGTGTTGCCAGGTCTCCAAAATTTGAATAGAGTGAATTTGATCCCTGCTGGGGAGCCTCAGGCTGTGTCCCTACTTGGGAGCTGAACAGGACCAGGGAGGAAGCGAGTGTCCCTGGGCTGGCACTCGCTCGGGTGAGCGATCAGCACCTTCCCTGGCCGGGCCATCAGCCAGCCCCTGACATGCCTGGGCATGATTTGAGAGAAGACAGAAGCCAAAGCCATCTCCAGGAGGCTGGATCTAAACAATCAGTCTTTATTTTGGGAAGAGAATGGTTAGCCACACAATCACAGATTTGGCAGTGCTCTGTGCCCTTGGTTACAGAGAATGGCCCCTGGGCAGGTTTATCTCACTGGCAGTGTTCCTCATACCCTGCCTCTTTGTTCTGATAGGCTTTGTCCCTGTCCACAAGTCAGTTCTGCCCTAGCACATCTGCTCACCATCACGCATCTGCAGGGCCTTCTTTCTGCGTCTGTGGGTCTTTGCTGTCATTTCCAGTCTGGTGGGATCATAGAATGGCTTGAGTTGGAAAGCACCTTAAAGATCATATAGTTCCAATCCCCCAGCCTTAGTCAGGGACAGCTTTCACTACACCAGGTTGCTGAAAACCTCATCCAGCCTGGTCTTGAACACTTACAGGGGTAGGGCATCCACAACTTCTCTAGACAACCTGTTCCAGTGCCTCCCTACCCTCCACATAAAGAAATTCTTCCTATCATCTAATCTAAATCTCTCCTCTTTTTTGTTTAAAGCTATTGCCCCTTGTCCTGCCATGATGTGCCTTTGTAAAAAGTTGCTCTCCATGTTTTTTATATGCCTCTCTGAGTACTGGAAGGTTATTGTAAGACCTTCCTGGAGCCTTCTCTTCTCCAGGCTAAAGCCTCTCAGCCTGTCTTCACAGGAGAGGTGCTCCTGATGCTGCCCAGGATGTGGTTTGCCTTCTGGGCTGTGAGCACACACTGCTAGCTCAGGTTCAGTTCTTCATCCAGGAGAACTCCACAGGGCTGCTCTCAATGAGTTCCTCCCCCCATCTGTGCTCATGTCTGGGATTGCCCCAGTGCAGGTGCAGCCCCTTGCACTTGGACTTGTTGAACCTCATTAGCTTCTCATGGGTCCAGTTCTCAAGTCCATGTCCCCCTGGATGGCATCCCATCCTTCTGTGTCATCTGCAAACTTGCTGAAGGCCTTCTCCTTGCAGAAATTTCTCCTTTCCATTTGGGACAGGAGCACTCCAATACTGCCCACCAGTAATAGACATTAAACATAAGAGATCCAGAATGGCACAGAGCTCAGACCAGGCAAATTTACAGTGCTGAGCTCTGCTACTCTGGTGGTGCTGAGGTGTGAGCAGCCCCATCTGCCTGGCCTTCAGCAGGACAAACCCTGCTATGCTGACACCTTCTGGCTTGGCGCTGTCCTCCTGCTCCCACTTGCCTCCACAAACCCCCTTTAGAAGGAGACTAGCTCTGCCTCATTTTGGCAGTGCCCTTGGCTGTCTGGTCTGATGGGTAGTTGGTGTCCACCCTACCCTGATGAAAAAAGATGAAATTTGCTTTTGACCTTAGCCCCTCAGCCTTGTGAGGCTGGTATAGAAATTTGGGGAACTGGAACGCTGAACTGTGGTTCTAATTCTGGCTTATTAATAAAAAATGTGGCACTTAAATGTTGAACCATATGTAAATAAAACACTTCGGTCAAATTAACATTTATAATGTACTTAAAGTATTTTCTATTAGTCTTTGTGCTGACATTTGCACAGTCAGTAAAGAGCTGCAGCACATGCTGATAACTAAGCATGTATAAAGTGCTTTAAAGAAGAAAACATGAATGGCTTCTTCTTTTCTGCCAATTTTGGCATGAAACTCTGCTTTAGTTCCTCCAAACAGATGGAAATATCACTGAGCCCACCCTTGGTCACGGTGTCTGTTACCGTAGGCAAATCAAATACAGTTGGAAGTCTGTAAGGCTTTCCTGCCAAAGGGTCAGTACAAGGTCAAGACTTGTACTTGCAGAATTTTCACTTTTTATATAATTAGCTGAAGATTAAATGTTCCTCCCTTTTTCACCATGATCTAGCTATGGAACGACGAGATTGCCCTCCTGTTAGACACCAGAATACCAGGAACCATAAGCATATTAACTTGACCTCTCTGGCAGCTGTGCCCATCACCCATTATTTAAATGTGTCTGACATCTTTTATGTCATGCTGCACTTTACACTGAAAGAAACAAGTGAATATTCATAGAGCAGTATCTACTTAATCTGGGAGAATACTTCATAGAAGCCAAATACCCTCTTACAAATTAAACTCCATCCATCTGTTGTATAGTTTCTTTAAGATGGTGAAAAATCCGTGAGCAGTGTTTTAAGTTCCAGGGCTGGCATCTCCTCCTTCTCACTCCTAGATGAATTTATCACCTCTGTTTTTCTCTCCTCAGAGGAGCAGGCAGGAGCTTTGACCATCTTGGGCAGCTATTTCACAGCTTCTCTCTTAGATTTCCATCCCTTAGAAGAGGTCTTTGACCTTATCTGAAATTCGGGAGTTTCATGTTCTGTGCAGGGAAGTCACTTCCTCTATATTCTGTTTCTGCTTTCCAGCTGCAAACTGGAGACAGTGAAGCTAACCAAAACAGAATATTTTGAGGCTGATGCTGACGTGGGCTACGTGAGGCCTAGCTGTCATAATTTTATTTTCAATGTCATATATGACTTAGCTGCAGAAGAAAAATCATTACTTATTTTCTGAAATAGTATATGCTCATACTTCAGTAAAATAATGTTTTTGAGAACAAACTATCTCAATGTGTTTTGTTAGTTATCAAAAAATATCTAAACTCACTAATATTTATTAATTATTTCTTCTACAAATCTTTCCTTAGCAATTGGAACTCTGTCAGAGATTATATAAACTGCACTTCCAGCTGCTGTTGCTTTTTCAGTCCTACTGTAAACTTATCGGACAAGTGCACGAAGTGAGTTCCATGCCAGAGGTATGTAACAAAGTCCCATACTGAAAATTCCACTTTATTTTCTTGTTCTTATTTTTTCTTTTCTCTGGATTTAACAACAAGGATCCCACTATTTCACACTGACTATAAATCTGCAGGCATACATAATCAACTAAATACCTTAATGTCCTGTATTTTTAATTCTGTAATGTTTACAAACCTTTTTCTTTAAATATTTTGACATGGCACACTCTCACTTTTGACCCAAACAGCTTTTTGTTTTTAGATAAATCCATGAATCTTACTTAAAAAAAAAATTCACAAGAACAGTACTGTTAGTCAAGTTTATTTTCAGCAGTTGCTTAAAATATGTAATACTTTGAAACATCTTAGAGGTGATCACTTTAAGCTGAATAATTATCATTTAAGGAAAGATTTAACTTACCATTCCATGTGTAAGGAGAAAAATGTGTATATTTTAAACTATTGAGGAGAAGAAGTTGTTGTACTCTGCTTTGTAAAATAAAATTTGAAGCTATTACATGTATTTTATGACATATTCTAGTAGTTTAGATATGGCCTGTAAACAGAAATTGTTTTATCAGATGTGCTGTCGGAGTAAAAAGAGTTTGAATATTTATTGTGTCTTAAGGATACAACCAGTAGTATGTCATGAAGGCTGGCTCACATTGTGACTGGGCTGTTCACTTTTAAGAGAAGACAGGACAATAGGCATCTACTACTACTAGAGCAGTATAAGTTTTAAAAATATTTTGTATTTCTTATAATTGATTTCTGTAAGTGTATTTCACAGTTACAATTTTGTTAAAGTGTTATAAATAATGCACCCCATGGAACTGGGAAACAATTGTACAAAGAATAGCTATTTCACCATGACATTTGCATATTTTGCTGGATCCATAAGCTATTACTTGAAGGAAATTCCATTGTCAGTTCATGTGACAGTGGTTGTTTTTAGCATGAAGGAGCATGAAAAAGTAGATCCTTGTAAATTATTAACTTACTAATTATTTATGAATCTTGTGCCATATTAACTTTTCAGCCTGAGAAAGGGTTATACATTTCTTGTCCATCTGTTAATCATGTCAGATCCTGCATGTGTTTTGTAAATAAATATCAACATCTTGCTAGGAGAAAGTTCTTACACTATGATGTGAAAAAAGTAGCAAGGGTGAAAAATAAAAGCTTGTTCAGATATGCTCCTGCATTTTAGCAAGCCAAAACTACAGCATAATGTTAAAGGATGCACAAAGGTAAAAAAAACCCAAACCACTATAGTTTGCTTTTTCCCTATATTGTACAGAGATCAAGAAATGTCCTTGTATTAAATTGGGGTCTTTTCCATAATGTGTACATCCAATGCAGTAGTAAGGACAAACTTGAAGTACCTACTCCATGTGGGGCTTGTGGAGAATGAAAATACCCATCTCTCATTTTTCCCCTTGGAACAGCTGTTAAATATGTCAAGAGAACTGAGTGAGCTGAAGAAAAATCTGAAGGATGCTACTGCTGCAATCGCAGCTGAGCCTCTGACAACAGAATCTGAGCCCACATTCAACTCTACTGAAGCAGCTATTCAGTCCATGCTGGAGTGTTTGAAAAACAATGAACTCGTTAAAGCCGTCAGACAAATAAGAGAATGCAGGCAAGTTTTGCTACATGGTTCATATCAGACTTTCATGTTATTAGAAAAGTATGCATTTATTATCTTCCTAACTAAACACAGTGCACAGGATCAGCATAATTAATTAATTGTTTCAGCAAGGGGGCATTGATACTGGCTTTTGGAGAGGTGTGCCACAAGTAACTATCAAACATATGCTGCAACAATTAAGATGTTTAATTACATTCTGTAGATCAAAAATCCTGTGAGGCTCTTAAGAATCTTTATTGAGTTAATTCCTTAGAGGTGCATGTCATTGGCATGAGCTAACATTCAGCCCCCCACATTTCACTTACACCTATTTGAATGAGTTTTCTTAAGCATTTTTTAGATAATGGAAATTGCACTTTTATGTGTATTCAGTGCCTGACACCAGAATATGAGTAACAAATGAATTTTGAATGAGTTAACAAATATTCTGTTTTGGTGTAAAACAGTGAGTTGCTTTAGGCTTATAAGTATGTACAAGTCCATTCTTCTTTTAGAGATCTCTGTCACATAGCTTGTGTCTCTGATCATAAACCAATAATGAAATGCCTGTTCTTTTCCTATTTCATTGCAGGATTTTGTGGCCCAATGATATCTTTGGAAGCAGCTCCGATGATGAAGTCCAGACACTACTGAATATTTACTTCCGCCACCAAACCCTGGGTCAGACGGGCACCTATGCACTGGTGGGCTCCAATCAGAGCCTGACTGAAATCTGCACCAAATTAATGGAACTGAACATAGAGATCCGCGACATGATTCGCAGAGCTCAGAGCTACCGGGTCATCAATACTTTTCTTCCAGACTCCAGCGTTTCTGGCACAAGTCTCTGACAGGACTCTTGGGACCCCTTTCAAGCTGGGAGTGCTGCCCTGTGGGAGTGAGGTGGCTCGATGTCTTCTCAGCCTTACAAAGGTTTGGTCAAACTGTACTCACTCTTGTTACATTTAGGATTTCCTCTAAAAAGCGATGGGCTGAACTTCAAACACATAGCAATACCGTAAGGACGGAGGTAGCATAGAGCACCTGGGACAACATCCTTTGTTCTGTGTTGCACAAAAACCAGTTAGCATTTCACTGAGCAACTGCAACTCACTACTGAAGAAGTGACTTCCATTGCATACCAAAGCCTACTACACTGAACAATACTTCCTTTATAGTCAATTAAGTTTTGGTTGGCAAAAGTGCAATGTTTCCTTCACAAAATAGTATTTTTTGTTAAAAAAACAAACCTTGTACATTTTTTCCTTTTTTTTTTTTCTTTATTTAGTTGAGTGAAAGATGGGCAGAATGAAGCTGGCCACGGAATCTCACAAACTTGTTGGTCAAAAGCTGAGAGCCTGTGTATATGAAACAAACTGTAAACAGACTATAATTTAATGTACACTGTAATTTGAATATGATTACTGTATCTTAAAACAATGAGCTGCTATGAAGTACATTTCCTAATGTTACTAGGCTACTGTCTCTGAAGGTACTGGATCATATTGTAGAGGTCTGTTCTTAGCCCCCCCCCCCCAAGGATCATGAAAGGTCTTGATAGATTTTCTTTTTTTTTGTTTTGTTTTTTATTAAGGACCTTGGCTGCTTTTTACTAGAGGTTTGCTTTTATGAATATATTTATACTATTAAAGGATGGTTGATCTAATTTAACTTGCCATTTTGTAGGAGAAAGTCCCATCACAGAGTCAAAGCTTTTGAACTGTTAAGCATGCATATTTTTATTTAATATAAATTTTGAGTATAAAAAGTAAAAATATTAACGTGAAATGCAAGTTCTCATGTTAAATTTCTTCAAAGAGAGGTCTTATTTTATTTGTAATGTATATATAAAAGTCATGACTATATGGTTTTTTTTCTTACATTTAACTGCTGTCCAGTGTTAAATGTATGCATGTAAATCTGTTGCACATCTGAGACACTTTTTTTCTGACAACTATGTAACTTATTCATACTGTAAATACACTTAACTGTTTTTGTGAAGTAACTTTGAAATTTGGATCAGTACATCCATTTAACTAAAGTATAAAAAGTCATATATAGTCACAACACAGTACGTGCTTGTTGTGAAAATTGTGTTCTTGTCTGAAGCAGTAGTGTTGCACATCATCAGCAACCCCCCAAAAGATACCTGTCTCCTGGTTTATGCTGAAACCATTCATAGAAAATAGTGAGAACCGTAACTACAGCCTGACAAAAAGATCCTCACAACTCAGCCTGGAAGACTACAACAGCAAAAAAATTTTATTTGATCTATGAAAGCCTCTGAACTTCCTTCTACCCTAAAGAGTGTTTTTTGCAGTCACAGATACTGCCAGTCAAAAGTTTTTCCCCCCGCCTCATTTCAAACATGGGCAACTTACACCCTTTTCCCACCTATTTTACAGCCATAGCCTTGTTCTAGCAGATATTCTTTGATTAGCAAGCAGCTGTGGTTTTTATATATACAGTTGACAGAGGCAGGGGGAAGACACATTTGCATTTACACCAGACTTTGTGATCCAGAATATTTGCATCTTCCACCCTAGTTCAGTTTGAGTGGCTGAAGGAAAAACTTGCTATTGTAGCCTGAATCTTAGCATTTCCTGAAGACTTCAAACAAAGTCTGCTATCTTTAGGAAATCAAATGGGTTGCTTCTTTACAGAAATACTTTCCTCTTTCAGCCAAGGAAGCTGAAACTAAGGGGTATCAAACTAGTGCAAACTTTTATTGAACTTTATTTACAGCATGTATACAGTGAAATTACATACTTTAAGTTATTATACTTTACAATAATACCGAAGTCTTCATCCATTATCCAATGCCAGGTCAAAAGCCTTAAGTCAAAACATTGCAATAGACAAAGTGCAAAGCACAAAACAGAAGAGGGCACATGGATCAGACAACATATTTGAAGCTGTAAGTGCTATCACAGGACAGCCTTTTGCCTCTGCAGCGGCCACAGAGTTCTTGGCGATGAGGTCTCTTGAGATCAATATGTCTCTTCCTCTGAGGGCAAGAGCAACGAGTCTTGGAACAGATCTTAAGAAACACAGACATGTTAGTAGCAGTTGATCAAAGAGGATGCACTTCATGTTAGACTAACATTTGGTTTTCCTTAATAACAGCAACACATTGGGGCTGATATACTTAGGAACTCCTGTGGTAGAAAAACGCTGTGGATTTAAGGTGTAAGAGCTTTCTCACCTAGAAGCACAAAACCCTACCATATGTGCCTCAAGCCATAATGCTGTATGAAAACTGTTTAAGTAAGCCATCCATGGGAGAAGGGAGGCCTACCCCAAGGCATTTCCCAAATAACATTTCCTAGTAACTTGATTTCATCAAAATTTCTTCCAGATAAAGTCAATATCAAACTCAACAACAGAATTAGTGTATATGATAACATCTGACAGTCTTAATGGAGTACAGTTAACTTACCTGGCACTGGATTGTTTCCACTCGATAGGGATTGAAGCCCTTTTGGCATTTGCGACAGAGCTGCTTGAAGTACACCTGAAATAAAGGCAAGTTCTGTTAGTATAGAGACTTATTCAAGGTGTCCTATACAGGCACCTAAGTTGGTGCCAAAACATCTGATTTGTCAGAGACTTCATGCCATTCTTACAAGTCTCAGGAGAAAAGAGATTACTTGTTAACTACCTTGTTGCTTCCAGAAATGCACCACACATAAGCACTCTCCCATCTGGTCTTGCAGTCTTTGCAGTGGAAATAGCCATACTTCTGCTCCAAGAACTGCAGAAACAGAGTTCACTGAGCATTCTCCAGCAGCCCGAGAGCACCCAGCCCAGCTCCCTCAATACTACTGCCCGAGGATGGTGAGACACTGAAAAAAGTCACCCAGGAAGCCATATAGAAATATTTGAAACAGTATTGAATGGGGCTCTGAGCAACAGGGTCTAGTGGGTGGCATCCCTGGAGGTTGCAGCTGGATGATCTTTAAGGTCCCTTCTAACCCAAACCTTTCTGCCATGCTTTGATTCTCACGTGTGAGTTTTCCCAGGCTGGAGGCTTTTCTGCTCTAGGTAAGACAGAGCCAGGCTGGGGCAGGACAGGGACCACCGTGCTACTCATGAGGTGATTTCTGGCCTCCCTGCTTGAGGGTTCGCCCCCAGCCCCATCCCGGCGCACCTGGAAGGCAGCTCTCTGCCTGGGAGCCGCGGTCTCCTCCCGCCGCGTCTGGCCCGGCGCGGCCGCGGCGCCAGCGCGGGGCCCACCTGCGACAGCAGCGCCTGGAGCTGCGCCCGCCGGTAGCTGTCCAGGTAATCGGAGGGCAGCGGCGTGAAGGGCCCCCCGAGGAAGGGGCTGATGCCGCTACTCTTGCTCTGTTTCCAGCTGGGCTGCTTGGCTGCAGTGTCCCAGCCGCGGCCGAGCGCGGGGCTGCTCCTGAGGTTCTGGCACGCGCTGAAGGGGGAACAGACGAAGCTGTCCATGGTTATCGCTGCTGAGGGGTTAGCCCTACCTGTGTCCCTGCCCTGCTTTTATCTTACCTGGGGAGCTAATGGTTGCTAATTGATGGGGAAAGTGGGGGCAGCTGGGGGAGGGGGGCTGATGGCAAGGGAAGGCCGGCCTGCCTGCCTTCCTTCTCTGCCAGACTAATGATGGAAAGCTGTCATTTCAGCTGGGAAAACTACGGCCTCCATAGCGAGGAGAAGCTTGCTTGCTCACAGTTCCTTATGCTCATGGTCTTAAAAGAAGGAAAAGGGGCTTTGGGAAACTAACAAAAGTCCCGATAAGCTGGGTGTCCCCCGGAGAGCTGAGCAAAGAATTCAGGCAATTATATCTCTGAAAAGAAGTCTTTACTGGTATTAAAAGGTCAGAGCATCCCCATTCTTCCATTACTTGGGGATTATCTACCTGGAACTTTTTCTATCAACTCAACCGCTTTAGGAAAAGATGGAATATACTCCTGTATAAAAATTGAAGTAAGGGAAAGCTTAATATCTCCATATGAAATAGGTGTTAATAATACAAGCAAGTAATACAAGCATGTGCATATTGGACTAATAGTCCTTCTTCCATAATAACATCACTTTAATTCAATTTTAAGGTAATACAGTTAAAATAATGTAATTAAATCATCCAAGCTGTGTGTGTAACCCTTAAATCCCTGGAACTGCAGTGATGTGAAATCCTTTCTTTGTATGACTTCTCACATCTTTATAAATGCATTGCTTTATAAAATTCAGTGTGCCAGCAGGAGAGGCTAGAGAAGACCTGATAGGGATGATGTCTTTAAAAGTTCACAGTGTATCTGACACTTTCGAGTGTCTGAGATAAATCAGTAAGAAACAGCATTTTTACAGGGCACAAAGAGGTTAAGATTCAGGAAACACATTCATCATAATTAAAAGAAACGTGTCTCAAGGCTCCACGTTGTGCTTGGGTTTTCAAAGCACTGTCGGTATCAAAGCAAAAATAGAGTATTGATATAGCCAAGTTAAAACTTAATGATTGCAGTGTGGCTGCAAAAAGAGTAAGTCTTTAAGGTGCTTTGGGAATGGGATGGAAATCAAATTGGAAACTACATGCCACCATTTAAACCAAGAGTTTGAATTCCTCTAAAATGCTTTGGGAAGAAAGTTACTGCAGCTCCCCAGAACACTGCAGGGTTAGAAGTTAAAGTTCCTTGAAAGGAGGAGGGATTTGGAAAATTATTGTAGGACAAGAAACTGATGAAAGTGGCAGATGACTATGCAGGTCATGTGATAAAACTGCAACATAAAGACTGGTGTGGAGAGGTAGGAAGAAACCCCTTTATGGCACAAGAATAGATGAACAGAACAGAATTCCACTAAAATGAAGTTGGTAAACTCAAAGTTGGTGGTGGAGAGGGTGTTCCACACATCTTGAAGTTGTTCCATCGCCAAAGCCAAGAATTTAATGAAGAGATAAAGTGGGAATGGACATGTATGTGGAAGATAGTAACATTCTCTTTATTGGAACAACATTTGGTCAACAATGGTCAACAACCATTTCACATGTCAAGGCCTACACCTGAGAAGCAGAGGTTTGCACAGTTCTCTTGCCCACGGCCCTGCCGCCGGGAGCCTTCCAGAGCCTTTCCCGAGGGGTGGGTGTTAGCTGCTGTTGCCCAGCAACGCGAGCCATGTCAGCCGTGGAGGTGGTACTTCATCCCCTCGCCTCTACACGCGTGAGTGAAGCTGCTGGCGGCCATCGCGGCTCAGGGCACGCACCCTTTCTGTTCTGTGCGGAGTCAGCCACGGCGGGACAGCCCTTACGGCGGGCACCACGCGTCCCCCGGCTGCAATGCCGGGCCCCGTGCAGGGCAGGCCGGCTCGGCCGAGGTGCGGCCGCTTCGCCGCCTCCTCGCCGGGCGGTGGCCGTGGCGGAGGGCGGGAGCGGCGGATGCTCCCGCTGCGCAGGCGCGGGGCTGCGTTGGCGCCAAGCTTCGAACGGGGCGGCCGGGCTGGGGGTCTGCGCTGCCCCCTCATTCCCCGCCGCCTTCCCTGCCCGCCCTGCCCGCCCCGCTGCCCTGCGTGAGGCGATGCTGCGGCCGCCGCCCCGCCCGAGGCGCCGCCGGCAGGTAACGGCCCCGCGTGTGGCTCGGCCCTGCCCCGGGGCTGCGCTGTGCCCTGGGGGTGTCACTGCCGCCCCTCGGGCGTCCCTCCCTCTCCTCACAGCCCGCCGGGGGTCCGCAGTCACCGGGTGTTACTCGGTGAGGGGATGGGGGGTTTGGGCCCGTCCCCGGAGACCCCGCGGTGACCCGGCGGGGCTGCACAGGCCGCGCTCCGTGCGCGGTCATTGCCCGGGAGGAGCTTCCCCTCACGGAAAGCAGCGCGGACTGGTCAAATCGCACTTTTTAAAGTGTACTTCTGAGGCAGTGTTAACTTCCTCGGTGTTCTGTCTTAATGCAGTCCGTACCCTATTTTAAAGCTCCCGTTTTTCCTTCCTATGGTTTTGGTAAGGCAGCATGTGTAACACGGCCGTCATGTGGGAGACGGGGTTTACTGTGGAAGGCATAGATGTGTTAAACGGTGAAGTCTCACTATGGGCTTATTATACATGTATTTTTAATAGAACCGTGAAACTGGCAGTGTCTGCTCCACTTGAAAGCAACTTTGAATCAAATTCTTGACATGTAAGTTGTAGTGGTTGCTAGAGTATATATGTGGTAGTACATATTGCATCCTGACACGTTGTAGTGAGTGCGGGGTTTTGATTTGTGTTTAAAATACCTCAGAAGTGTCCTGCCCATTCCATCGTGTCGTGTGTTTGCTGAGTGTTTTCATTATCTCTGGTATAGTTCCCTGTGCTCTCGTCTGTTGTTTTCCCACCATGTTCATCGTTGTAGTGTTTGAATGCTCACATCACAGTCAAAGCAAAACAAGCTGGGCTGTGCCACACCACAAAATGCAGGAAAGCCAGCCTAAGATATTCAAACAGCAATGTATGAAAGTGTTTTATTTTTTCTCAGGCTTTTCAACTGTTCCAGTAATGTAATGGATAAGAGAATGGCTTGCAAACCTGTGGAAAGACCAACTTTCTTTGAAATATTTAAGGCACACTGCAGTGAATCAGGTACAACTTATCTAAAGTAAATAATTCTTATTAGGATTGCTTTCTGGGCACTAATATTTTATACATATTTGCTGTATTTTTCACAGGAAGGCTTTATGCCAGTTGTTAGCTGATGTTTTTGCCCCAAACCTGTGTTCCCTAATACCTAGATTTCTTTAATTTTTGTTTGTAGTTTTTATCCATCATATATGCTTAGTTACTTTTTGTACTTACTTTTTTAGAGTTGTCACTTCTATACCCACATGTAGACCAGGCTTCATCTTTTGCAAGAGACACCTGTGGTAGTTAGTAATTTCGAAAGGAACTTGCTTAACTTGCCACTGTAAGCAAAACAAGAGAAACTAAAAGCAAGAGTATACTTGTGATTTTAAACAAACTGGACATTTTTCTGGTTCTTCGGTTATTTTATTAATGGTCAGAGAATTTGGGCAGACATCCCTTTATGTTCTGTGGTTATCAGAGTTCAAAGCCAAGCAAACCAGAAGTATGGCAGTGGAAGGAGCAATGTGTTTTGCTGTTAGCATTTAAATGGCTGGTGTGTTTTTGCATCGTCCATGGAGGAACCTTTTTCCTTTTCATGTGGTTTTCTGTATGTTTTCCTTTGCAGATTTAGGGCCTATCAGTCTTAATTGGTTTGAAGAACTCAGTGCAGAAGCACCCCCTTATGAGCCCAAATCCTTTGGAGAGGTTGATGGGCCCTCTGGCTGGCTTGATCAAACAGCTTTTAAAACTCCAAGGACAAAACCCTCTACGTACAGTCAGCTGGCATCAACCCCACTGCTCTTTAAAGAACAAAATGCAATATTGCCACCTTCTTCTTCTCCTGAAAAAGAGCCAGATCAGAAAAAAATAGGAGCAAGTGAGTAACTTTTTTTTTTTTTTTTAACCTTCTGTTGCAGCTCATGATGATTAATATAATAGGTAATGCTACTGCAGGAACTGTGGGACTAAAAAGCTTATTTTAGTAGTCTTCTGAAGATCATCTGTAAAAATGCAGGATTAATCTTAATAGTGGATTCAGGTTGTGATAAACTGGTAATATATAAGCAAAATTCCCTGTATAAAAGATACTGTTGTGGTCCAGACATTCTAAGTACTGTTAATATGAGGGGATATGAACTTAGTATAACCTGTTGACTGCACATCGAAGTCAATTTTTTTAGCAGTCTAATTTTTTTATGCAGAAGTTTTGAAGCTTTTAAAGGGAGATAATCATCCTTATAATGATAAAGTGTGAGGGAATCTGTAGTGCACTCCTTAACCTTTCGTGGAAAGTTTTAGAAGCACCATCTCTTTGTGTTACTAAGATTATAAATTATAGAAAAAATGACATTTTTCCATTTGAAAAAAAAAAAAAAAAAAGGAATTTTGTGAGATACTTCTCATACGTTATTTCCAAATCCCAAGTACGTCCTGGCAGTACATGCCACTCTGCTCCTTTCTGATGTACCCACCCTCCTTGGACATCAGGAAGAATCTTTTCTATGGACAATGTCTGCAACATTGTCTGTAAGAATCTCTTCTATGGAAGAGTATTTAACCCCATTCCTGAAGTATGTGATTGGTACATCTGCTGTGTCTGTGTCCTTCTGATAAGCTTTTCTAACCAGATTACAGACATACACAAGGCTCCCTTTTATTACCAGAGTTGTTCTTAGATCCTATACAAATTCTGTGAAGGGTTAGAGCCATGCTGCAGTTCAAGTATACTTTGTAACACTAATTCCATGGAATATTGTAACTCTCTTTGTTTTTCTGAAGTTCGCTGCTCAGCTTCTGCTGAGAACATGTTTCTTCTAAGTGTAGCTATTTGTATTTTACAGTGTTAAGTCCGTAGGGAATTCTTGGTTTCAGGAATTTCATTTGGCAGTTTCATAAATGGCAAAGAAAGGAATCTTATGATTGTTTATTTCAAAATGGTCTGTTTTGGTCTGCATATGTGCAATGTTCACGTGTGACTGCCTGAAATATTCTATTTTCTTTGTTAGAGCCAAATGGCTCTTGTGAAAACAAGAGCCTGGATGGGAGCTGATGGATTTCATACCGTGGTATGGTACTGGGATGCACCTGTGCTGTGCATATGAACTCAGGAACTTAGAAGCAGAGAGAAATGCACAAACTAAAGTGTAATTTCTGCTACTAAGGTTGTTTGGAACCTTCAGAGTAGAAATTCCTGTTAGTAGTTGATTGTCCATGTAAGGGTCTCACTGTTCATAGGATTCTGCTGCTTTAGTGGAAACATTGTCTTTTGCCTGGAGATGCTTAGCAAATAAATAGATGCTGCTGACAGTGACTCCAACAACAGTTCTGGAAATAATTTTTGCTTTTTGCTGCTTATTTGAATCAATAAGTGTATGACTTAGTAAATTTGAGGGGAAGCTGCACAAACCTGTGTTTGCACGTATTGTATTTTTGCTAAGAATAACTTGAGTAATGACAAGAAAGGCACAATGCAGTACATTAAAACTGAAATGGAATGGAATATATGACTTGATTAATACCAAGTAAATAAAGCAACATAAAGAGGGGTCTTCTTGGCTGTGCATTTAAAACATGTTTAGCATTGTTTGGATATAAAATTTGAACATATTTAAAATACTAGAATAGAAATTAGGATTGTGTTGTTGGGGTATTTTTTTTGTTTTGGGTTTTTTTGTTGTTGTTTTGGTTTGGTTTTGTTTGGGTTTTTTTGAAAGCTTAGCTTTAAACTTCAGAATTTAAACTGTTACCTGGAGTTCTGCAAAGTTGTGCTGATTATTATATTCTATGTTGTAGATAGAGAGAATTTGATAAGCCCAAGTAACACAAGAAGAAAAATAGACCAAGAAAATGAAATACTTGCTTCTCCTCCTGGTACCTTCCACAACTGCCTCACTGCTAGGTATGCTAAATATGTCAACACAAATAGAAAATAAGCTGGACCTTAAGCAAAAATAATATTTAACCCACCACATTTGACTATTGAACTTTAAGAGCAGTGAATAATCTTGTATGTCTGATATGTTTATGATACTTGTAGGTTGCTAAGTGAGTTGAAAATAAAACACTAGCTAAATTCGAAAATGTCCTTGCTTTCAGGTGATTGTTCTTCCTATTTTTCTGCTCTTTCACAGCTGGAATACAAAATTTTTTAACATTATTTCAGCTTTCCAATTCCAAACATCCAAAGAAAGAGTAGTAGTGATGTATCATGTGCTTCTCAAGCAGTAAAGCTATTTGTAATTATTACTGAGATTTTTTTTAATAACAGCCTTGATTTTTACAGACTTAATGTCTGTATTTTGGATAAATTTTATCAAAGTACTTGTGTTGATTATAGGAAGAGTTAAACTAGTTATTTAATTGCAGTCAGTTAAGCCAATTTCCCTAGTTTCATACAGCCTATTATAAAATGCATGGTTACATTGGAATTTATTACTTGTCAGACAAATCATCACAGAAAATTAAAATATTTTCTGAAAGAAATATTTTACAGTTTATAGTAGACTTATGGTAAAGTTTGAAGTATTGACTGATGGTTAGGAGGAATCTATGTTTTATTAAGTCAGGGAAGTAACCATGGTGCAAAGAAAATAAATAATGGAGATGATAATATATGTCATGTTTGAAATATTCAATTATTTTAAGAAATTGAGACATGAAATTAATATTATGCCTTTGATTTTCTTTTGCAGTCCAACTATTTTAAGGAATACTTACAGAACACCTCAGAGAAATAATATCCCTGGTTTGTATCTTCACTTTTTGGTTCTACAGAATATTTTACATCTCTAGATAAAAATCCGCAAGTTTTAGTCACTGTTTAATGTCCTTTTTACATTATGTTTTTCAGGTCCATATGGAAGCTTGTTTTACACACCAAAACTTTCAGAGGTACAGATTTTATTCATGCATTTTGTTTCCTTTTCCCGAGTTGTACATTTAGAATTTGGCATAGAAATTATATCTATGATTGTTAAATGTATTTCTAGGTCAGAACTCCAAAATGTATTTCTGAAAGTCTGGGAGCAGAAGTGGATCCAGATATGTCCTGGTCAAGTTCTTTAGCCACACCTCCTACCCTTGGTGAAACTGTGATAATAGGTATTTCTAAAAATGAGCAATTGCTAAGGATTTAAAACTTCCAGTTTTGACACTGGAAGTTCACTCAGTATGAACTGTTTGGTTTTTTCACTAAAAAGACAAAATTCTTACAGTGATTATTAGTGGGTGCCTTTAGATAATGCAGCCCTACACAGAAAACTTTTCAGAAGTTTTCTTCCTTTGTCGGAGGGGTTAGGGAATATAAATTTAGAAATAACATAGCAAAGCATAGAAAGAGGATTAGATATGTTTGCTTTGCCCTATCACATAACTAGGAACTGTTGGGCTAAGGTAAATGGATTTGTTTATGAAGTGTAAGAAGGTGGCCTGCTGAGTCAACCTCCCAGCAGCAGTGTTGTGTTCAGCATTTTAACCACTCTCACTGTGCCTGCCATCATAATCAATCCAGTGAGATGGACTGAGATACTCATCCAATTTAAGACCCGAGCTCCTGGGTTCATATTTCCTGGGTTGTTTGGATGGGGCAATTCCTGGAGCTCATTTACTGCACAGCTGCACAAACAGCTGTGTCAGCAGAGCTGTGAATGAGAATGAGTGGGTGACAATTGCTTCAGTGGTAGCTAACAGTAATGATAAACATCAAGCTTCAACCTAAGGTGTTGGTGAAAGTGAGATTTCATTAGCATGTGATAAGCAAAGTGAAGTTTGACTGTATGATTTGTTGATGAAAATTCATGAGAAAATGGGAAGACCTGGATGTGTTTCCTTAGCTTCTGATACTGCTCTTTTTCATGTTGTTAAACTACCACTGTATAGAGCATATAAAGCATATTAAGAATGAGTCCTAGGATTGGGAATTTCTTTTGGGATGTAGGGGTTGGTACTATTCACAAGGCTATTGAGTTGTGCCATTTTGGGTGTTCTTTGCTCCAGAAAGGTGTGAGCTGAAAAGAAGGGCTGGGGGAAGTATCCATACCTTAATGATGATGTTCTGGGAGATGAGCTGTGGTTTGAGCTCTCATTCTCCCATGTCTTGGATAAGCCTAGTATTTTATAATAGTAATATTATACTCTGCGTTCTGACACCTGTGAAAAGAACTGCTACACAGAACGTAGATGTTGTGTCTATGAAATATTTTAATACATGCTCTTCAGGCATTTTAAAAATAGGGTTCACTTTCTCCTTTTGTAACAAAAGTGAAGATAGTACTGCTGTTTTGGGAGGAAATGGGAAAAAAACCCCAAATTCCTGAAAGGCTTGAAGATCTCATCCAGATCTTTGGACAGAAGAAAATGGGAAGTAGTGCTATCAATAACTGCTTGAAAGGGGAATGGCAGTGCTGTTTCAAGGTGGTAACTGAAAACATAGCAGAAACCATAACCTCTGATTTGTGATGGTTTGTGCTGTTGCAAAACTGCCTTTGTACACTGTCCTTCATCCTCATCTGTATGGCTTTTTAATTAGAACTTTTAGTTTTTAGTAGTTTATTTACAGATTTGAGTGGAATTTAAAATAATCCAATGAAAATCCTCCCAAAACACAGCTGTATTTGAACACACTCAGCAGATCACTCAGGAGAAAATAAATTGACTTGTCTGTCTCCTTCTAAAGCTAGAGAGAATGATTCTATTTCTGAAGCAAAGCGACAGGATGGAAGGGCTGATACAGTAAGTAGTTTTAAGAGCTATGTTGTTCTTCAATTTCAGTTAAGCTATTCGGTTACATGTTTACATTCCTTGAGCCAAGAATAAAAAATTCTGTCATTTTAAACTCTCCTATCTGACTGTTTTTAAAAGAGTTACTGCTCACAAAGACTAAATTTGCAATACATGGTTGTAGAATGTGTTCTCACAAATATCCCTCTCTGAGGAATATTTTTTGCTGTGCTTATTAAAAAAAACCAAAGCAACCACAACCCCCCAAACCACTTGGCTTCAGCAGCACTTAGTATTCAGAGAGGAATCAAACCTAGGAATTATGTTGCTTATCTGAAGATTGATCTGTCTGGTATTTCCTACTTCCATCAGATTTTTGGAAGTTATTCTTTGGGAATAACTTGTTGCTCTCAACCTCTACAATCAAGAGTTGAAATTGAGTATTAATTTCAGTCCTTTGATAGTGGTAGGGAAAGTTCTTGCATAACTGGAATTTGACACTGTGTATATGAAAGCTGAATGGTTATTGAGACTGAAAACCAAGGATGGCACTAAAAGGATTCAGTTACAAATTTAAGTTTGATCCTTAACGACCTG
This sequence comes from Hypocryptadius cinnamomeus, assembly GCA_013400635.1. Classification (NCBI taxonomy): domain Eukaryota; kingdom Metazoa; phylum Chordata; class Aves; order Passeriformes; family Zosteropidae; genus Hypocryptadius; species Hypocryptadius cinnamomeus. The sequence goes on from VYZP01071162.1 coordinate 28,379, forward strand.
AAACTTCACAGTTAACAAACCGTTACAAGTGAAAATAGGCAAAATGTCTTTGTCCTTCCTCGTATCTCCTTTGTTCCCTTTTTGAGAAGATTACAGTAAACTGCTGAACCCATTCACTGCCCTGAAGGTGACTTTTAAATGGAGCCTGATTTGCATCAAAAATGGGGATTGTCTGCTTATTTGTTTTTCATGTGTACCTGTGAAAATGTTACCTTTAATTTTAAGAGATGGAGTCAGGCACTGCAGTAAATGTTTAGAGTTCTGTCCTTGACTGTTAAAGTGACACTTACTGGTACATAATATGACAGCTTTTGTCTTTGGTTTACAGATTTTGCACAACTGTTTTTCCAAGCATGATAAATGTCCTGGGATAAGCGATGCAAGTATGCTGTCTGTACCAGAGACAGTAAAGCTAAATGCTGAAGATGACATCAAAGATTTGGGTATGCATTGATGCTTTACCTAATACGTGTTCAGTGAAGCAAGACTGAGGATAAAAGTACATTCTGTGTTTTGGGCTGTTCTATGTTCTTGGCTGGTTTGTTCTGCCAGCTGTGTACTCTGAGTCACTAAATTGATTCTATTTTATAAAATTAATCTAGCCTTAAAAAGGGGAGTGTCTGTTGAGTCAGTGAATTAAATCAGTGTCCTGGTTAAGCTATGAAAGTCAGGTTATGGTGCCACTGGACAACAGCCAGGTTAGTACTGTGAAGCGTGTTCACTGCAGCTGGAGAGGTGAGACTGTGGGAGAGCTGAGACAGAAAAATGGTACAGGCTCAAGGGGGAGCAAGACTACTGCTTCTAGTTATTGAACAGGCTTAACTTTATCATGAAGTTTCATCCCAGCACTCACTATTCTGTGGTGAGCTTGTTT
>VYZP01071167.1:0-27195 GCA_013400635.1 Hypocryptadius cinnamomeus
TGATGGACTGAAAGTTGATTATATGAGAGGGAGGAGGAGGAGGAAAGTATTTGGAGGATTTTCATTCTGAGGTTTGTTTTTCTTATATATATGCTGTAGTTAATAAAGTTTTTTTTCCTTTATTCCTAAGGTGGAGCCTGCTTTGCTCTGTTCCTGGTCACATCTCACAGCAGCCACTGGGGAAAGCGTATTTTCATGGGGGCACTGGCATTGTGCCAGCGTCAAACCATGGCAGATGCCGTTGGCCTTCTTGGCCACCAGGGCACACTGCTGGCTCANTGGCCACCAGGGCACACTGCTGGCTCACGTTCAGTCTGCTGGCCACCAGTATCCCCAGGTCCCTTTCTGCCTGGGCACTGTCCAGCCACTCTGTCCCCAGCCTATAACGCTGCAGGGGGTTATTGTGGGCAAAAATGCAGGACTCAGCACTTCGACTTGTTAAACTTCATCCTATTTGACTCTGCCCATCCATCCAACCATTCCAAGTCTCTCTGCAGAGCCCTCCTACCCTCCAACAGATCAACACAAGCTCCCAGCTTAGTGTCATCTGCAAATTTACTAATGAAAGACTCAACACCCTCATCCACATCATCAATAAAAATATTAAACAGAACTGGCCCCAGCACAGAGCCCTGAGGACACCATTGGTGACTGGGCCCAGGTGGATGCAGCTCTGTTCGCCAGCACTCTCTGGGCCGGCCATCCAGCCAGTTCTGAACCCAGCACAGAGTGCTCCTGTCCAAGCCATGGGCTGCCAGCTTCTCCAGGAGTACACTGTGGGAGACAGTGCCAAAGGCCTTGCTGGTGTCTAAACAGATAACATCCACAGCATTTCCTGCATCCACCAGGCAGGCCACTTGGTCATAAAAGGAGATCAGGTTGGTTAAACACTACCTACCCCTCCTAAACCCGTGCTGAGGGTTTACCTTATCAGGTACTGAGGTCAGGCTAACTGGCCTATAATTACCAGGATCCTCCTTCCCACCCTTTTTTATGAATGGGTGTCACATTGGCCAGCTTCCAGTTATCTGGGACCTCACCAGTGAGCCAGGACTGTTGGTAAATGATGGAGAGCAGCTTTGCAAGCTCATCTGCCAGCTCCCTTATCACCCTGGGATGGATCCCATCTGCTTCCATAGATTTATGAACACCCAAGGGGGTCAGCAGTTCTCTGACTGCCTCCTCCTGGATAACAGGGGGACCATTCTGCTCCCTGACACCATCTGCCAACCCAGGAGGACAGTTGTCCTGAGGACAAGCCATCTTCCCACTAAAGAATGCATAGAAGCACTTCTGTCTTCTCCTCATCTGCAGTTACTAAGCTCCCTCTCACATCCAATAGAGAACAAAGGTTGGTACCCTGTATTTTACCATTAATATGTTTGTAAAAACATTTTCTATTATCCTTTACAAAAGTTGCCAGATTAAGTTCAAACTGAGCTTTGGCCTTCCTAATTTTTTTCCTACATGCCCTAGCGACACCCTTAAATACTTCCTGAGAAATCTGACCCTCCTTCCAAAGACAATATATGCTCTTTTTATTCCTAAGCTCCTTCAAAACCTCATTGCCCATCCAGGCTAGATGCTCTCCTCGTCGATTCGTCCTTCAGCACACAGGGACAGTCTGTTCCTATGCCTTCAAGATCTCTGTGTTGAAGCACACCCACTTTTCCTGGACTCCTTCATTTTTAAGGGCTACTTCCCAAGGAACTCTCTGAGTAAGTCTCCTAAACAGGTAAAAGTCTGCCCTTGGGAAATCTACTATAAAAGTCTTGATGTTTGATGCTCCTCCTGATTTCACCAAACATTGAGAACTCTATAATTTCATGATCACTCTGCCCCAAGCAGCCTCCAACCACCACATCTCCCACCAACCCATCTCTATTTGCAAATAACAGATCTAACATAGTCCCTCCCCTGGTGGGTCCACCCACTAGCTGCGACAAAAAGTTGCCCTCCATACACTCTAAAAACTTCCTGGATTGCCTCTTCTCTGTTGTATTAAGNAAAACTTCCTGGATTGCCTCTTCTCTGTTGTATTAAGTTCCCAGCAGATGTCTGGTAGCTTAAAATCACCTACAAGAACAAGGGCTGGTGATCCTGAAACGTTCTCCAGCTGCTTACAGAATGAGTGTCCACTTTTTCTTCCTAGTTGGGTGGACAATAACGGACTCCCAGTAGAATATCAGCCTTGTTGGCCTTCCCCGTAATTCTTACCCATAGGCATTCAACTCCATCATCATTAGTTTCAGTACCCATGGCATCAAAAGCCTCCCTAATAAAAGAGGCCACCTCTTCTCTCTTTCCTGTCTCTCCTGAAGAGTTTGTAGCCATCCAGTGCAGTGCTCCAGCTATGTGAGTTATCCCACCATGTTTCTGTGATGGCAATTACATCATAGTTCTGCTGTTGCTCCATGGCCTCCACCTCTTCTTGCTTGTTACCCATGCTGCATGCATTGGTATACATGCACCTCAGCTGGGCCACTGATTTCACCCCAACTCAGGCTTACCACCCTTGGGCCTGCTTCCAGACAGCCCAGATGCATTCCCTTCCCCCTCAGACCTAGTTTAAAGCCCTCTCAAAGAGTTCTGCCAGTTCATGAGCTAAAATCATTCTGCCCTTAACAGAGAGATTGAGATTGAGACCATCCAGTTCCAGCAGGCCAGGTGCCAACAAAGTTGCCCCATGACCAAGGAACCCAAAATTCTGCTGATGATACCAACCCTTGAGCCACTTTTTAGTAACATGGGTTCTCCTTTTCAACATTTTTCTCCAGCACCAAAGGGACTGAGTGGAACACTACCTGTGCTCCTGCCCTAACAACCACCTGACCCAGTGCCCTAAAGTCCCTTTTAATTGTCCTGACACTCCTCTTTTCAATCTCATCACTGCCAGCCTGGAGTATCAGCAGTGGGTAATAATCAGAGGGCTGAATCAGCCCAGGAAGTCTCTCAGTAATATCCCCTTTGCAGGCCCCAGGGAGGCAGCAGACCTCCCTGTGGCTTTGGTTCAGTTGGCATATGGGGCCCTCTGTTCCCTTCAGAAGGGAGTCACCTACTATGACTACCCTTCTTATCGTTTTGATGTCAGAAGTGGTGTTCTGTCCGACAGACAAAGTGTAATTGGGAGTCTCTCCAAGCAGATCATTTTCTTCTACATCCTCTGGCTGACCCTCTAGATCCAGGGCGTCATACCTATTCTGAAGTGGCACCTGGATAGGTGATGGTCAGGAGGAGTTTTTATTACCTCCCCAAGTAGGGACCCATTTCCACTCCCCTTCATCCACCAGGTGTCCTCCTATTGCCTCCTGTCAACAGTAGGAGACATGGGAGTCTTCTGACTCCTGATGGGTCTGCCTCAAGGATGGAAAGGCTGAACTACACAAGTCTATTTCCCTTTCACTTTCCCTGATACTCCTTAGTCCTTCAACTTCCTCCTTAAGCTTGGCCACCAGCGAAAGGAGATTGTTCACCTGTTCACACCTCAGGCAGGCTTCCTCTGCAATGCCCCCCGGAACAACTGATAAGCTCAAACACTCTGCACAGAAAGGGGTCTGGATAGATGCATCCTTTTTGCAGGGTTCTACTTGGCTACATACACTTTTACTAATTGCAGTTTTTGATCATGAAAAAACCATTGCTAACAAAAAAAAAAAAACCAAAAAAAAAACCAACCAACCAAAAGAAACAACAAACAAAAAACCTCTCCAGCAGGAGGAAACCTGCCTGTGTGAACTACCGCACAAACTGCTGTGCCACGCTCTCAGAGCCGTGCCGTGCTCCCTAGAGCCCTGTTTTAATTACCCCACCACTGACAGGAGGAAAAACCTGCCCTGCACCTGCGTGGCTAACAAGAATGACCAAGTGCTATCTATAAGGGTCAACAGAAAGCTTGCTACCAAAGCCTCACTCGAAGCCCTTTCCACAGTTCAGCACTGCATTTACCCCAGTGAGAAGGCAAGTCTGCAAGGAGGAACAGGTATGTGAGGTATCCAGTGCCTCAGCTGGCTCAGCCTGGTCTGCAACCAATGTGCATCCCTGACATTGCAGCTGGTATGTCCTCAGTGGACCTGAACACAAACTTCTCCTAGGGAATGGACACCTGTGACCAGCAGATGTTCTAGTCTAAGTTAAAGCCAACAGCTTTCCAGGAGAAGTGAAAACTTGAATCCCATTTTCATAGTGAATAAAGCTATGGGGGTTTTCTTATGCATGGGACAAGAATTGCAAACCTATTTGTGCTGCAGTACAAATGAATACCACAGTGTATAATTTATCATTTATAATTCATCGCTCATAATTGCTCATAGTGAATGGGACAAATATTGTAGATTAATACTGACATTTTTCATATTGCAGCCTGAAAGGATCTTCTACTCTGCAATTTCCCAATTAAAGAGGATGTGTGCAATCACAGAATGAAAGAAAAGCTCTGATTATCTTAGCCTATGTCAAGCCAACACATTTTCCAGTGAAACCACAATGTTGAGGGTTAATGAGCAGCATTAGTGTAAAATAATGTTAATTCTGCATCGTAGCACTAGCAGATAGCATTATTTCTCAACTATGAGCACAGTCTCACAACTGAGTATTTTATTCTCTGAACGACACTGTGCTATCATTTCAAAAGAAGAATCGCCCGGAATTTTACATCCTCCTCAGAAAGGATATATTAAAAATACCTGAACCATGAAAAAGATGATTGATCATCAAATAATACTATGGAAGTGCATAGCAGAAGAAGCAGATGGGGAAAGAAAGCAGAAAAGCACATGGATTGAACTGATTTCCAGTTCTGTGGTCAGTTTGCAGCAAGCTAAGCCAGTTTTTCTGGCCTGCAGTTTCCTTCCATATGCCCTTTTTCCTGAGGACTCTATGGAAGCAAGTCACAAGGTGCATGAATTGCCACATAATCTTCACCTAGCTTGCACCTAGCTGCCTCCCTTAAAAGGATCCTTCAAGATTTGTCACTAATTATTCCATGTTTCTAGGAAGCCTCAGGTCTACCATTTAAGCAGAACAGAAGTGTACTATATTCATAACTGCTTTTCTGGTTAGGGGATAAGCAGCACCCACTGCCACCATTAGGTAAAGCAACACTGCTCACTGACTAGAAAATATGGCCATCGGGCAAACAGATATGTGTCAAAATACTCTTAAAAGGGAATCACTTTTTCTTTATTAGTCCAAATTAGGTAATTCCTAAGCACATCAGGACTAGGAACTTCTAGCAGGGACACAGAAATGTCAGATCATTACAGAAAAGGCCAGATGAAAGACGTCAGTGGATAACTTTTTCAAAGGTGACCATTTTTAAACACTCCTCTCACCAGAAACTTGGTGTGTTTGTCAGCACATCTCTCTCCTTCCAGTTCCCCTGCCTCCCAGTGACCCAGAGACACAGTGATTTTCAAGATATGTCATTTGCATACAGACAGCAGCACTTACAGTAATGATATGCCAGCACCCTTTTCAGAGTGAGAAATGCTGCCAACACAGTCAGTGCACAGGGAATTGTTACAGCTACTTAAACTTATATAGAACTAAAAGCCAGAAGAGTGATGCATCGCTCTGCAACACAACCATGGGCTCCATTCTTACAAAGCCAGAGGAGTCGCAGCTACGGAACATTTTTACAAAGAAAATGTATTGGTAATTTAAGTACCTAGGTGACAGCTCCTGATTATCTGGACAAGAACAAACAAACCCTTTTCTGTACAACAAATGTTGTTGAATCTCTTCTACTCCTTTCCACTAGAAATTAAAGAACAGGTAACAAGGAGAGAGCCTGAGACCTGTCCAAGGGACTCTACAAAGAGAACACACCCTGAAGAAAAGCAAAGATACTGTAATCTTTCTCACTATTGTTCTGCCCATTTCCACAGGACTAGAAGAACCTTATACCAAGAAACTGAAGAAATTATTCAAACTAATCCTGGAAGCCATATTTAAAAGTGCCCAGTGTCAAATTAACTGAACACATTACTCCTGGCTAATGTGCAAAGTACCATAATAAGACTGAACTTCTAGTGTAAAGAAAAAAACTACTTTCACAAACCACCCTAAAAAACTACCAGCACTACCACTACTACATGGTGGTAATTTAGACAAACAAATAGCCACCATTTTTACTCCATGCCCACCTTGACTGAGCTTCTCAACAACAAATAAACAGTTCAAACACTTAGCAATGATGGTAAGAATAAGGTAAGAATACACTTAAATGTATGTTTATGTTAACTAATGTTTTGAAAATAAAAGCTATTTCTAGACTATTTGAATGTATCAGGAATTCGAGTTAACTTTTCCAAAACAAGTGTAGTGTATATACCATATACAATGCAAGACAGTGCCAATACACATACAAAACCATCTTTCTTTGAAAATAATCAGTCCACCAACTCAAAAATTAAAATTGTTTGACTTAACAATGGAGAAATCCTCACAATCAGAATCTGGGGCAGGTTCATCCACCATCCCCTCAGAGCAGCTGAGCAGCTCATATCTGCTGAGCAGAACTGTGGACATTATGCCAAGGACTAATGTGTCATTTTCCTGCACCAGTTTCAAGTTTTCTTCTTAATTCAAGAGTAAATAAATATATGCTGCTGGGCAGATCTCTGCATCAAGCAATTCCCATATTGATTTTCTGTGGCTTTTTCAATAATCGTGAGAATTATTTATACAATAACAGAAACATGTTATCCTAAAAGTATATGTAAGGGAGCAGTCTATTATTTGCCACTGATGCCAAATTTACACATTAGTAAATGAGTCTTCTTTGAGGAGGCTCAAGTGCATGAAAATCTGCTTTAGTAACTGATTTACCTGAGCCTGAGTACTTATTTCTACCAAATACTCAGTCCTAGAACTACCACAAAATAAAGAGTCAGTTGCTGGATTCACATCACAGGGGAAAAGACAATTGCTCAAAACATTCGTTATGTCCAGGATAACCTAGCCTATTGTCTTGTTAGTAGTGATAAAAATCACAGAACAGGTAGGAAAACACTCTGGCAAGCCAGTTTCAAATGCAATGCATCAGATTAAGAGACCTGTGATACAGAGTGGCTACAAAAAATTTTTGAACAGAAAAAATTCTTACAGATTTAACAAAATTCTTAGTGTGCCAGTATTTTAGTGGGTTTTGTAGTTTAATATACTTAACAAGTGAGGCTACCAACAGAAGCTGAGAAGAACTTACAAATGGCCTGTACAAATCAGCTGAACAGGGAAACACAGTGGCAAACAAAGTCAGTACCAACAAATAAAAACTAAAGCAGAAAAAAATTTACACCAAGAGTCCCAAAATGTTTCCCATTAATATTATAACTTTTGAAGGAAATTGGCATGTCATTGTAGTCCAGTGAGGGGCTTTATTCAACGAAAAAGTGTTGCCAGAAAAGGAAGGGCATGAGCCATTGAGACAAGAGCTTAATAAGATTAGGCCATTCTTTGGCTCTCCGGAATATCTGAAAAGCTGCTAATTGACATTAACACTCTTTCAAAGATATGGCCAGCTTCATGCTTCTGGAGGCAAGCTCACCACCTACAGGTGACTTCACACTGACTCATTGCCAGCTCCATACCCCTTCCCTAATTCAGCTGGTACGGACAAAAGACAAGGTACGCTGTTGACAGATCGCTGCCACACTCCTATAACCCCAGCAGCTCGCAGGAACTTGGCATTACTGTCCCAGCCGTACTGCTCGCCATTCTTGGCATTACACTGACCTCTGGTGGGTTGCAGGAAAACAAGACGACGAGAATCAGTGCAGATAAAAAACCCAAGGTAATCATACCCTGCAACTTCGGTGGGAGTTCAGCAAGGGCACGCAGAAAGTCTGACTTTGGAAGTGCCTCAAGACAGCCTGATAGGAACAATGCCACAGTAATGCCTTGCTGCTCACAAATCACTTTAGAGGTATTTCAGCTTTCACAACGATGCTCCCTCCAAATAGTCTACTGTGTTGTGTTAGGATTTCCTGTAACACCACTAAAATGTGGTGCACACAGCAGCACCTTAATTTTTATGAGGAAAAGGAAGCAAAGAATAGGTGGATCTGCAAGCTTTCTCTGCAACGTACATCTCAAACTGAAGTGCCTATGTTTAACCTTTCTTGACTCTTCTCAGGATATATTTAACTATTTTTATTTATTTTATTATCTTCTATTGCACATTTTAGTGTGCCTGAAGGCAAATTGCATGTTTTTTAGGAGTCTGACCGTTTCAGTGACCGGTTTTGTGGCATGCTGCCACAAATACCAGCATTGACAAAACTCATGGAGCAGTTAATTGATGTTGGGAACTAAAATGAGGCCACAAGCCAGGAAGGGCAGGAACTGGTTTTCTTGCTGAAGAAAGCACAATGGGGAATTTTAGCCTTACAAGTTAGCGTTGGAATTCGCTCAGGAAAACTAAGGACACACCCAGACAGAGTGGAACAAAACAAGATGTTTATTGCAGATTCAGATTTTGACTGCTTATTAGCGTTCACAGGAAATCAATGACTACTGAAAAGGATGAGGAGCCAGAACTGTGCTTGCTCCACTTGTAGAGTAAGACCGAATATTCACTCTCCCTTGCACATAGTAATAAAATTATTTAAAAACTAACTTAGTTTGACATTATATTTCTTGGGGAGTGGTGGTGCAGGGAGCCCCCTTATGACTATGTCAGTTGCCAGCTGTTGAATTCTACTTTGAAAATAAGAAGAGTGAATGAAGAGGTCATTTATGATATGCAGTACTTTTTAAAACTAAAGTTAATGTCATTTAAAGCCTAATAGGCTCTTTCAGTACTAACTTGTCAGAAATATTCTCAGGTCTGACAAAATACATCAGTAATAAGAAAACGCCTTTTGTGAATGTTCAGGAAGTGCCCAAGAATATTTTAACAGGAAGGAAAAATCTCAGCTTATGGTAGCTGTTAACAGCAGACTCACTTAAGTGCTGGGTTTGAAACAGCTCAACAGACCTTGTAAACACAAATGCTGTCCACATGTACTTAGAGACACAAGTACCTTGCTGCTGGAAGTCTGCAGTGTCACTTGCAAGCTGGTCAAACACACTGAAAAAAATTTATGCAAAAGAATGCATACACTAGTAAGTGTAGTCATTATCATTGCTCCCTCCTATGCTTTCTCCATTTGGCAGGATGACAAGTAGTGCACACAGCACTTTCAGCCAGCCAAATGATGACTTCAGAAAACCTTCAAGAAATTAATATTCTTTAGCCCTTTTATAATTTGGCTTTAAAAATATTGCCAATTGACACTGAAATAATTCCAGTGATTAAATAATTGATCACATGCTTAGGAAACAAAAGAGAAATAGTACCTCACAACTAACTTCAAAGACAAAAAGCCTACGTGTCTTATGCCTTTCACTAGGTAGGTTCAGCTTTTCTTTCTTAATCACTGTAGGGTCAAAGTTGTCCTCTTTTGCCCTGTGGCTGTGTTGACAAACTGGAATACATCAACCACTGCATGTTACTGGACAGTGGTTTAACTCAGATTCCACATAAGAGGCCGCAAAGCTACAACAGGGCTTTGTACCAGAGCAGATAATTCACAGCTGCTAACTGTGCAAAATGTACCATAAATAATCGAAACAACAGGGCCAACTGCCGGGACAGAAGTGTCCTGACCTGGCAAAGCAGGACTCAGACTTCAACCTTCTGTTAAACCTCCCACATATTTAAATGTGGTATCTGTTTCCACCTCAAGAGGTTGTTCTTCTTATCTACTAGGTAACTAAGAACTATTGTTAGTTATGCCTTCAATCTAGCATGTCCTGGTTTTGTGGGAATATTTGTAACAAATAAAATGATCACAGATTCAGAGATTAGGACTCTAGATTCACTGTGATCATCTAGAAGAGAGGCACATTAAGTCATTCCAATTTGAATTATGTTGCCACTTTCCAGAAAATTCTACCCCTGACAGGACTAAATGAATCAGTTTGAAAAAGTAAATAAATCCAGCTGTGCAGCATCATCTCCTGTCTTTTGTAAATTGTGCCACTGATTATTTTTACTGCCTTCAAAGTTGTTCAGAAAGAAAAGAAACACAGGATGTGTGATCAATGTTCCTAACCTGTTTATGATCTGAAAAGCTTTGATCACTGTTCTTTCATGGTATATGATTTCTTCAGCAAGTTTACAGATGACGCCAAACTGAATGGCTTCAGAGAAGGGACTCTCTTCAAAGAGATTTCAACTGGTTTGAGGGCTGGGTTCATAAGATTTGGTGTTGTTCAGCCTGGAGAAGAGAAAGCTACAGGCAGACCTTAAAGCAGCCTTTCAATACTTAAAGGGAGCTTATAAGAAAGATATAGATGGGCTTTTTACCTTTGCCTGTAGTGACAGAACAATGAACAATGGTCTGAAACTAAAAGAGGAGAAATTTAGATTTGACATAAGGAAGAAATTCTTTACTCTGAGGATAGTCAGATTTCCCAGAGAAGCTGTGGATGTCCCCATTACTGGAAGTCTTCAAAGCTAGGTTGGTGGGGAGGCTTTGTGCAGCCTGGTCTAGTGAAAGATGCTCTTGGCAATGGCACGGAGATCGGACTAGCAGGTCCCTTCCAACCCAGACCACTCTGTGACTCTGTGACTCAGTAACAACTTCTGGGTTCACCTGAAGTGACCACATCATTCATACAGTCAGTTAGTGTTCTATAGATGGAACATTTTCTCAAAGTTCTCCTGTATCCCCAGGCATAAATAATAAATGTCACAGACATTTAAAGCTTTTTCCTTACGATACTGTTCACTTAGATAATCAAAACCTAGTTATATTTGACTTAAACTTCTGTCCAGGCAGCTGTCCCCGAGCAGCAAATCAACACTTGACTGTATCAGCAACACAGAGTAACAGATCTCCACTGATTTAATAGCTTGACTGTCACCAGCAATCTCATCCATGTCCCTCCAAGACCACTACTTGTGAATTATAAGTATCACTCAAAGTGCTGACCTTTATGCATGCATAAATTTGGCTTGAGGCAACACCTAAGACAATCTTCGGTATGTGCAAAACAGAATTTCAAATGACAAGCCAAAGCTATTAGAGGTGAAATCTGTTTAAAATTAATGTTGATGTTATTTTAGTTTGTGCTATAAACAGAGCACTAATATACCGTGACTTAGACATGTCTAAGCATAATGATGCAAAGGCTAATTTCTGTAAAGCAAACGAATGTTGCACCCCTGCAAGTATAAACTTTCCCAGAAGCTCTAAGTGATGACATCTGCTTGCCCCTTAACTTTTTCTTTTATCTTTATTCCTCCTAACCGTCTTGGCTGCAATGAATCATGTCTCTGCCTGGGCATTAGACAACCTCCTCATAACTTCCTGTAATTTAGCTAAGGCGTCACACTCCAAGTTGATCTGCAGAAGTGACATGCCTTCTAGACATGGTGTGAGTGCTTCCTTTGATATTCCCAGGTAAGGAGGAGCCAAAAGAAGGAAGACCACAGCGGCCCCAAGAAGCACAGCAAGGTGGATTCCAGCAAAGAATGCGAAACCCTACAGAGTGCCAGAAAACGCTGACCACTCCACAAGCAAAGAAGCAGGCACACAGACGTGAACGGCACAGAGATTCCTGTCCTGTACTGCACTTGACGTCTTGTGCTTCACCCACAGAAAATTGTGAACTTTGGGATTTATAAGTGTGGGAATCAGTAATGCTGTATAATTTTTTGTTAGATGATAGCTTAATCCACCAGAATAAGGCATGTAGGAGAGCTGTACAGGTTTCCCTATAGCTGGCACCAGTCTCATCGTGCTCTTCCCTAGACACACTGCCAGGTTATCCTCCTGGTGTACCTGCCTGCTCTGATTCCCCCTTCTCACAGGATTTCAAATGTGTGAACACAAGGTCAGGAAAGGAAAATGTGCACTCAGAGCTGAGCTTTTGCCAGCGTTCAAGCCTTAAATATCGAGGACTGTCACAACTTGCAGTGTGAACCAAGGCTGGCTCCTCTCTCCATGTGCTCCCGGTGGAGCAAGCAGGACACTGCTGGGATGATGCAGCCCATTTTGGCTCTCTGAACAGACACAGAGACAGGTTCAGAAAAGAAACATTGCTTATTCTGCAAGGGAGCAAAGTGGAGGCTTCCACAAATCAAGCACACCAGAGGGTAAAAGGTCACAGCTTTCACAGCAAAACATCCTCGGCCCACCTAATGCATGTTTATTTCTGTGATGCAACCTTGCACAATTCGTCAAGCACAGCCCCTTTCTTTAAGCAACTTCTACTGTTATCTGAGGGCACTGGTTATGTTTACACAAGGCGAGGGGAGTTCAGCCTGGGGACAAACAATTCAACCTGAAGGCATCGCAGCCACGAGTGAGCGGTACACGGTCTGCCCCTGTAAAGACAAAGGGAACTTGCCAGCCGCAGCCTCCTCGCCGCAAGGGCACAGGGAACACAGGGAGGCCCCACAAAGGCCCCGGAAACACCGGGATCTTCCACAAGGAACAGGAAACACCGGCAACTTCCCCCCCCAGACCCCACACACCTCAGCGGGCGCGGCACTGCGCATGCGCAGACAGCGGGATGCGGCACTGTGTCCCTCTCTGAGGCGCCCCCATCGCCGCGTTGACACAGGGGGGAGAGCCGATGCTGGTCCGCACCTCGGCGCCTTTCCGGGGCGGTGTCTCCTGCAGGACTCCTGCGTGGATGGCCGAGTGTGCAGCCTCGCGTCTGCTGCACACTCAGTACGCGGCTGCAATGTTGCGGGAAGAGAAGGAGAAGACGGCGCACGGCGTGCCCCCCTCTCGGGAGGGATGGTTCGCCCCGCGGGAAGCACGGCGGGAGCAGCGCGGGAGCAGCGCGGCTGCCGCGGGTGCTGAGGGAGCTGCGGTGTGAGGTTGTGGTTGTGGGCGGTGCCTGTTTTCGAAATCGGGCACTTACCTCTAGTACGCCCTTTTAGACTCCTTGTATTGTTCGTGTGTCTCTGTCGCTCTTCCAAATTTGTCTTCTCCTTTTTTTTCTTTCGCAGATGAAAGCAATGGAAGTTGGTCAGTGGCCGGAGCATGCACCGACATGACCAAAAGATGTCCCAAGAGCTTGGTATTCTTGGCTTTTCTTATTAAACGTTTGCTCTGTAATAATATGACTTAACTGTGAATTTTGAAATATTTTTCAACTGATTCATTGCTGTTTTTCATAAGCTGTGAATTTGATTTTGCTGAGGTATAGAGTTCCCATACTTAAGTTTTGGCCTTTGTGTTGCCCATTCATTCCTGTCCAGAATGGATGTGGTGTCAAAAAAGGCAAACAGGAATTCTTGCTCAAAGTGTTTTAGGGAGCTGGTTATGTACCTTCCTCCTCTCTGTTTTTGCAAGGATAAAAAAGCCCCAAACGACATGTAGAAATAGTATGGTTGAGTAGCTATGTAGTAGGTTTTATTTTTTAGTCTTTTAAAGTGGAGAATCTGACAGTTGTTAAAAGAGGAAAAGCTAAAATTATAACGGCCACTTTTAGCATTGTTTAGCACTCCTGTCTGTTATGATCTTTACATTTGCAAGTAATTAGTACATAACTTTTCAGGTTTCCAGCAGCGGCCTCTAGATTTTCTATTATAAAAATATATTTACAACTTAATACTCATGCATAGAAAAGATTTAAATCTTCTTAAAGGGGAAAAATTGTGGTTTGTTTTGTAGATTTGTGGGTCTGTTATTCAGTATTGAATAATATGTTGTCTACTCTTTTGCTGGGCTTTCCTTGATGCCCTTTTGAAAGTGTAAAGTGTTCTTTGATATTGTCAGATTCCTGACAGAATGCTTAATGCTAGGAATGCTTCTTACAGGTATCTAGTGTGTTTTGCTGGAAGTTCGGGATCTCCCAGAGATAGCCCTGTCTGGTGAAAGTCTCCGAGCGTGGGAAGGGCATGTGGGAAGAAGCCACCAAGTGCCGATTGCACAGCTGTGAGTAACAATTCCTTGTGCAAATCTGTCCTGTAGCCTACAATGAAGCAGGCTTTCTGCTGAGAGGGTTTGGCACGATGATTTCAGAGCAGAAATTAGAACCGAAACAGTGAGAGTGAGATCAGCCTGATGGCTATATTCGTATCAAAAAGAGCAAAGTGGAAGCTACAAAATAAAGAATTTTGGTGTGGGTGGCTTGTTAAATCAGTATGTGGCTGCCATTGTGTCCAAGACAAGGACTTGCTTTCTCATGTTTGCTTTTAGGGGTGTGTTGTGGAGCAGTTCAGAACACAAGGATTGAATATGTTAAAAAGACTGGCAAAATATGAAAGAAAGCTTGCAATCTCGTATGCCAGATACTGCTTCACTGTAAAGTCTTGGAAAAGCCAGCACTGTTGAAAAGCTGAGTAGCACAAGTAAGCCCGAAATTCATCAGTGCAAACAAGTTATTAATAAAAATTGCACGCACTGTCAAGTCTTTCTTTGTTACTGAGACTGTGATTTGTGTAACCTACATACCCAAGGGTGTGACACACAGTCAAAGTCTCTGAAGCCAGGAACTTCTGGGTCAGTACTGGAAATCTGGTGTAAGAATGATCCTGTCCTACATCACTGTAGCTTTTGTTTGGGTTGGGATTTTTTTCAGGAGAAAATGTAACTAATCTTCAGTGAAGTGATGAAACTCCTCCAAGTTGGCCATAATGCTCTTGAAAATAGTAAAATCAGAACGTTTCATCAACGAAATGTGAGAATCTGCTGGAGCAACACAGATGCACTGAATCCTTTACCACTGCTGCTGGTAGGAAGTGAGCCTGTGAAATCCATCCATGCCTTCTGCACCCCAGGCACTGGGGACTTTTGCAGGGCTGAAGAGTAAGGTGGGCACTCTGTGTATGAGTCTCTCTCTGGGAAGAGAAAAGTTTGTGTAATCCATTATTAGTAATGTGTTCAGTAACAAAGCTGCTGCTTGTTTTCCGACAAAAAATTATTAAATCGTGTATTATTGGCTTACTGTTCCCAGAGTGTTTTCTAATGCACAGTCGTATGCATGAGTTAGTACTGCAGAAATTTCTGTTGATTCCCACTAGCCAGAAAATGTTATTACTGCCACCAGCTTGTAGTTGCCATCTGAATTCTTGCTTAGGAAGGCAAAACACCTCTCTTGCAGGCAGGCTTCGTAAAAATTAGATTTGCAAATTTTACCTTTTTGCCCAAGGGATGAGGGGAAGCTCATCTTTGTAATTTTGTATTAGTGTTGGGGATTTAGAGAATGTTACTGAAAAGAGTTGTGTGCTACATATGTCCAGTCTTACATTGTGTGTTTATTTTTTTCCTTAGGAAGAATTGTTAGAACCAGCCTGAGAGCAATGCCTGTCAATTGAAACACTCCTCCCTAAGAAACAAAAAACTGTTTAAAAGATGGACTAATAAGTCTTCATGTAGTAAGACAAAGTGCATTTAACTGCATTGTGGCAGTGTCTGGTAATGATGATATAGACAAAAAATTAAAGATTTATGTTTCTGTTCTCAGAATTTCTGTCTTTCCTAAGATTTAGTAGCAATTGCTTCTGTTAGAGAGTTTGGACTTCCTTTGTGTTACTGTTGGGATACCAGTGCACCCCTTTGGATGAAACAAAGCCTAGGAGTGAGTTGGGGTGTGATGACTTAAACCATGATCTCCTGTAATATTTGGAGATAGGGTTGGCTGAGATTTGTATTGTGGTGACCAAAAGTAGAAATTTTAAAAGTAGAAATTCAGCAAACCTGGCTTTAAAAATAGTAGGAAAGGTGTTTATCCAGCATGGAGAATGGAAAGCTTGGTTTATTATCACCTTGACCAGCTACATCATGCAGTACTTCAGCATAACTTGGAGTGAAATAGTCTTGAGATAATTGGGATTGCTGCTTATTTTTCTGGGAAAACTTGATATAGTTTATCAGAAGGACAAATGTTTAAATAGTGTATCTTGCAATGTGTGATTTTTCAGTACTGAATGTAAGCATGTTAGTAATTCTAAGTGTAAGGTTGTTTTTAGTTTGTCAAGAGAGAAGGAGGTTTAGACAAGAGTAATTCATTTTTAGAGATCCAGCTTGTAATTATGGGATGTACTTGAAAGTGTAGTGTTTTTATTAGGGATTACATTCCCTGAAGATACCATCTGTTCAGGAGTTCTGCTCATGGGCCTTTGTTCTTGAAGTATAAGACCAACAGGAGTAGCTTTTTAAAACTTAAAAAAAAAATCTCAAGAGCAACAGCTAATGACAGGGTTTAATAATTGGTATCTAAACCCCAGGGTTAGATACTTGGTTAGTATCAGCCCTAGGGTAAACTTCCTTTCAACTAAAAGATATGTAGAACCCCAAGCTTTAGTGTGTAATACAGGTGTTACAGTGGAGTAGAACAAGGGAAAAGTGGGGTACAGGGAGCAATAGGTGCATGCAAGAGTCACAGATTACTTAAATAATAATGCTGGTAAAAGTGAAGTATGATGTTAAACATTAGGACTGCCTTTTATTTTGTATGACTGGCTAACTGGATTGCAGCCTTGAAAAAAAACATCAGACCGTAAGAATCTGCTCAGCAATAAAAACTGAAGAGAAAGGATGAGGTATTCATATTCTGGAACAACCTACTACATGTACTAAAGCCCTACTTTGCAGGAACTGGGTGGACACCATGTGCTCCTGAGAAGTAGAAAAAGTAAATCTTTTGGAGTTTGGGGTTTTTTTGCTTTTGCTTCTGCTTTATTAAACTCCTTTATCTTGACCCACAAGGATTTTTTCCATCTAATTCCCTTGCCTATCCTGTTAAGGAGGGGAGTGATAGAGCAGCTTGGTGGACACCTGGTGTCCAGCCAAGGTCCACACACCACAGCTCTTACTCAGAAGAACAAATACAGGAATAAAACCAGACACATTAAGGAGAAAATGTCTGCCACACTGGCTCTGTATCTGTGTGTTTGCTTTGACAGCTTACATAGTCTGCTGTTGCTCTCTGGTGATTTTTAGGTGAGAAAGGAAACTGGTATAGATGTGCACTGGAAATGCAAAGCTTCCACTGACAACTTCCCGCTCGCTACAAGATAAAATACTTAATCTGGAGAAGCTGTATCCTCAAGTGGATTTTAATTGGTACTACACCTGTTTTTACCAGATGGTGGTGTCAAACGAATCTGTGTTTCTGAAGGCTTTGCTCCTTAGTGTAATGTAAATAAGACACACAGGCAACCACGCAATGCCCTAAAAATTCAAGTTTTACTTGACTTTTAAATAACCTGGACACAAGTATTGACACAGCCATCTATCAAACTCATTTTAAAATAAAGCACACAGTTGCTTCATGAATACCTACTGTACATGGAACAAATGTATCACATTGGTATGTTCATGTATGTTGTCTTCAAACACCTTTCTAGGGAGTTCTGAATTAAACAAATCTTCCCAAAAGAAAACATGCTATCTCTTCAGCTCAATATCCACCTGTGTAAAAGGAGTGAATTTGGCAACTTAAATGGTAATGACTTTGGAACAAACATCATCAATATTATGAGCTTGATTAGAATACAAGTTGCAGAGTTAGTGATACTGGTAAGAGGTGCAGTGTAGAAAACAGCAGGCTAGTTCCAAATGAAAGAAACCAGCCAGCTAAGCAAGGGAACCAGTATAGGATATACAACAGTGCTTTTGTGCTGTGGTTAGCAAGCCCTCTTTATTGTATAAAATACATGTTTTGCAAAAGGTTGTACAAATATGTTGTAATTGTTGCTAATTAATGAGACTTCTATAACTTACCAATGCTTGACACTTACAGAAGACTCAGAAGAGGTAAAGGTAGAGGCACAAAGTTAAAATTGTTGGCCTGAGATCAATTCAGGAGAACTAGGATGGGAATGCCTCAAATAACAATCCTTTGTCCAAGTGAGCAGGGGTCTGTATATGGTATTCAACCCCAGGGTAAACTTCCTGACACTGTTACGTATCTCATGTCTTTTGCCTGATTCATGAGGAGGTAAAAGTACTTTAGACTGACATCCAGACTCCAGATCTGAAAATATAACTGCCTTGAGGCCGTGAACGCCCCAGGAGAGCTGGGGAAGGGTAGCAACAGTGGAGAGGGCAAGGTGTAGCTCAGAGCTGTAAGAGGCTGGTCACTTAGACATGTAGAGCTGGTTTAGGTGTGGAAGGCATAGCTGTGACACAGTAAGTGTTTTCAGTGATTGATCACTTGTGTGTATATCTCACAAAAATATTGAAAAGGTGCTTTTCCTCAAATGATTGAGGAAAAGAAGCTTGAAGGGAAAGGAGGATCACATGTATGAAAGAAATTTGCTTTTCTGTACTATTAGCTGACAGTGATGTCTTTATTGCAAGTTTTGCCTTGTTTTGGCACAACAAAACATTTGGAAAACATGTAATAGGACACATTATATCTTTAGTCTTTTGTGGACACAAAACTGGATTGTAGCAGCCCAGGCTAACATCAGACTTGCTAAAAACCTGCTTCGTACATAGTCTCATCAGGGAGAAGATCACTAACTCAAATCTAGGGCTCTCTCCATAAACTTCTCATCTAAATGCAATAAAGTTGGCTTGATTATAAAACAACTCTCCAGTGACTTGAGAATTTAAACCTTTCACTGCTAGACTAGACAGAAGCTATTTTCTGTTATAGTGCAGTAAGTAAAATTCCATGCACTTGTCTGATGTATTTGCTTGGAATTCAGCAATAACAAACAAAAGGCCCACAGGAAGATGAAAGCATATAGGAAAACATGAGGTTGGATATAAACCTTCTTGGTCAATATTTAAAGATTGGCAAGATAGGTACACTACAGATAATTCTCAAATAATAACACAAATCCTCCTGCAGTAGTAGATATGTGCTACTTACCTATACCTGGGTAAGAATAGCAAACTAATGGTAATGATTAGAAAGCAGCAAACTATAAGCAAGTGTATAATGCTCCAAGCAGGAACACCTTCTTAAAGGAACAAGGAGTAGCTTTCATTGCTGACACTAACCAGTTCTTGTATAGTTTGTCATTTTTCAGTTGTCTTCCAAAATATTGTGATGCTCTCCATTAAGCCATTTTGCCATGGTGTGGGGTTTTTTTCCTAGGGGTTGGTCAGGGTTTTTATTGTGGTTTGGGTTTGGATTTTCTTTTTTGTTTTGATTTAATTTTTTTTGTTTTGTTTGGGCTTTTTCTAACTGTTGTTCTTGACAGTACTACACAAGGTCATAAACAGATCCTAAAGGATCACTTTAAGTTGGAGCAATGATAATGAAACCATTTAACAAACTTACAAAGCTGAGCAAATACTTTAAGCCAAGTCCAACAATGTCCTAGAATTAAATCCACAGAAAATTTTAAAAAATTCTAAAGAACCTGCATGAAAACTGAATTTTTACTAGAGAAGGGTTCTTGCTCCTTCCTTCCCTCAGTTTTGCTTACTGAGACTGTAGAAGCAGAGCTGTCCCAAGTAAATGACTGAAGAAAAGTATTTGTTAAGTGAATCTGCCTTCCCTGCAGTACTTCCCAACCTAGAGACCACTCCATACTGTGATAGGAATATACAAACTGTATGGCTGCCACCCTGGCTAGTAACATCCACCTGACCACCTCAGATCATGAAACAATGAAGAATCAAAAAATAAAGTGGAAAATAAAACACATTGTACAACATTTCGCTTACCAGTTTAGTCAGTTAAAATGTGTGTTAGCAATCCCATGCCTCTTGTAAGGTGTAACTTGAAGACCTTATGCTAACTCCAGTTCTCAAGCAGTGTTGCTTTTCTGACAGGGCTGCAATTCCCTGGTGTTGCTTGGACTGAAAGACAGAGGATCACTGCAAATTTCTGTGGGTTTTGAGGGTTGAGTGTAGAGAGGACAGATGTAGAAAGGCACGTGAGCTGCTACAGCTGTTTGTGACAAATTCAGTACTTAATTCAATGATTACACTTAGCAAAAAATTACTTCCATGACACAAAAGACTTTGCTAAGCTCTCTAGCAAGTCAG
This sequence comes from Hypocryptadius cinnamomeus, assembly GCA_013400635.1. NCBI lineage: Eukaryota > Metazoa > Chordata > Aves > Passeriformes > Zosteropidae > Hypocryptadius > Hypocryptadius cinnamomeus. The sequence continues at coordinate 19,959 of VYZP01071167.1, forward strand.
CAACACCTGAAGGTTGATCCATGTGCTGACTTTGGACAAATGGGAGGCAGAGAAGTGATTTTCAGATATTTGTGAGAAGTGATAGGACAAGAGGAGAGCCAGGCATCACTTCAGATATGTGTTGGAAGATAACCTTCTCAATGTGCAGCATCATTAAAACTTAGTATTCCTACCATGAGAATAGAAAAGAAATTATAGTTATGATACCTGAAATACTGCCTTTGTCATTTTAACATAGTAGAAATGGCTCAGAGAAAAGTGTCAGATTATTTTATATGAGATATTGAGACAGATTTTGCTAATCTAGATTAAAAAAAAAAAAAAACCAAAAAGAAAACAAAAGCTGTTTTCTAGCTGTTTTAAATACTACTCCACAAGTTTCATTTAACCAGCACTGAAGTGCCTTGTTAAGCAGTCTTAACACAGTGGGTCAATTTATATTCCCCAGGTTCCAGTGTGCTTTACTACAAATTAGTAAATGTATTTCTGTGGTATGGAATGTTCATTTAAATAGTCCCTCTGCACAAAAGGACATTCAAAATTTAGAACACTTAAACCTGCCCAAAGCAAAGTCTGTATCACCTCTGGAACGCACTGCTACAGCATGTTACAGAGTCTATTGTTTTTGAGCTAAAATGGGTTGAGTCAGAATTTGTATCAACAACACAATCATCTGTTATTGTGCTAGGTTAAAATAACCCTTGTAAGAGCTATCTGTCCTTATGTCTCAGAACATAAGTTGATCCCCATATAAATTGTGAAGATAATTTCCCCATATCACACTGTATTGCACAATTGACCAAAAATATGACTATTTTACTTATCTTGATCCTGATCATGTCAGTTAACAGTCACTTCTTGGAACAAGGCTATTCAGTTACAGAACAGACCATGAAGCCTGTTTTGTTGCAGCAATTTTTTTGTTGTTGTTCATTTTTTGGAAATGTAACTGCTTATCTTTCAGTTTTGCAAAGACTTTTGGTTTTGGTTGTCTGTCAGGCAGCTTGTCCTCAACCAGTCACACCACTAGAATGGTGTTGGTGATAAAACCATTGCTTGGTCTTCCCAGCAAGCAATCTGCACTGCCAGGTGTCCTGAAGGAAAGACCACCCCGTCGACTTCAGTTCCTTCCCTTGCACACATAAACAAATTCTCACTTTCCAAAGACCAAAATCCATCTTCAATTCATCAGTCAAGTCTCCACCTTGAAGCGTGACACCTGTACAGTCTTTACAATCTTAGTGTTGGGTTTTCCATCAACATTATTAGTGGATAGCAGAGATGGTTCTTCTATTAGGCTGTCCTTCGATCCATTCTGCCTCTGAAAAGAATAAATTAAACATGTTCTTGAAAAGATACAGCAGAATTTAAACACTGTATTTTGCTAACTTGCTACGAAAGCCTTAGGCTATGGGTATGGCAATTCATGTATACATATATATATATACACGCATCAAGAATTTTAAAGTCTCTACATTTATTTGATCAAACATAACTTTTTTCCCTTCTTGCCTCCTGCCAGCTGCTGCCCCTTTGTGCTATCACCTCTTCAGGAAATGCCATGATTAATTGTTTGATATTTAGCAAAACACTGCAAATAAACACTCACAAGGTATTAATGGCCACTGTCGTGAGGGAGCCTGGGGCAGAGGGAAAAGAGAGGTGTTTGTACACATTTTAATATTACTGGTATGGTAAGTTAGGTGTCTGGAATTCTCCCTTCCATGTTTTGTGTGTTTCCCTTTTGTGTGTTTGTACTAAAGACCTGTGAGTGCTTTTGAATAGAATTTGCGTCTCACATTCTGAGCTCAATAAAACTATCAAAACTGAGAGGTATGGTAGTGTAATGTATGCTGAAACACAGTGATTTAGATTAACAAAAGGCAAGTTCTGTCCTTTTTAGATGTCAACAGCCTAAAAAAATACTCAGTATTTGTGGGAGGAAAAAATAAAAGAGAAAGGAAAATAAAAGAAGCACTGTTTCAAGCCCAAGCAACAAAACTCTTCAGACAACCTCTAAAGGAGATTAATAAATTATGTGAGTACAACTGCATCACAACCACATTTGCGTAATTCAAGAAGTGGTAAAAGTCAGTTTTCCTTCAGTGACAAGCAGAGATGCATCTTAGGAATGCATCAGATTGGGAAAGAGTTCTCCAGCAGCAGAAGCAGGTGTTTACAGGGGCACATGCTAAGAACTACGTGTATTTTGAAATACAAACAAAATGTAAGTAAAATACGAAAATTCAATTCACACTGCTGCTGAAAAAAATCTCATCTTTATTTTTCATTGAAAAACAAACACTATCTTAAATAAAGCACTAGAGCCCCACTTCTCCCTCCACTAAAATGGAAAATTGAAAAGGATGTACAGTCACTAACCTGTTGAGTCAGCTGGATGCTGGGAGTTTTCCCATCTGAAGATCGTGTCACAGGCAGTGGAGGGACCAGATCAGTTTTGACACTGGAATTATGATATCACAAAATGGATGTTGCTTTAATGAGGTATACTATAACTGTGCAGAGGAAGAACAGTGAAACTGACACAGACTGCTCTATAGATCTGAAAGGCTTCTATCACCTGACTTGGGACATCTGAAAGCTGTCATGCTGATCCTCTGTGGGCACCTTCAGGGCACAGCCCATTCCATCCCTGTCTTTTCCTGGTCTTTAGAAGCAGCCCAAATCGATACAACATCATTGAAAGACACAATGGTTTGGTTTGTTAGGGACCATAAAAATCATCCAGTTCCAGCCCCTGCTATGGACCTGGATACTTTCCACTCTCCCAGGTTCCTCAGAGTTCCCTCCAGCCTGGTCTTAGGCACTTCTAAGGATGGGGACCCTCTGCCAGGGCCCAGCCACACTCATGGCAAAGGCAAGTCTGGCATGAAATCATGGGTGTGCCACACTTCCTTCAGGTTGCTATCCAGCTACAACTACCCTTTCTGCTGGTTTCAAAATCTAGGGAACTGCATTTTTATGGCCTTGTTGCAACCGAGAATGCGGCTGTTGCTTTTCCATTCATAAGTACTCTTCAGTCTTCTAAGAAAGACTGATCCACCAGTTGATGAAGGGGGTTGTACTAGAGTTCCCATGAAAAATTACAGACCTAACACTGTTAACATTTTAACTCTATCAAGGATGAAGTTACCTGGAAAGCAACTCATGGATTCTCATCCCCTAAGCAACTTCATGACCTACCAGTAAAGACCAATACAGGTTTATTTTAGCATTTTCAGTTTTTCCTCCTTCCAAATGGACCAAGAAAGCCACTGTGGCTGAGAACAGACCATAAATGTTTTCGGAATTGTTTTGTTCATGTTTAGTTCTGAGGACATACTATTCAGGGCGTTGCCTGAACCCTGTACCACCAACAAGCCACATTTATACAGCTTCGTACCACCATGATCTCTAAACAAGCTTGGGGCTGCACAAGACGAGTTCAGTGCTAATAAGCATGCTCACGTACTTCACTTCAGACAGGACAGATCTCTCCCCATCGGAGCACTGGGACCGCCGGTACTGCCGGTAGCTGCGAGGGGAGTGCGAGTGCCGGATGCGGATGGGGTCGCCTTGAGTCCTGAGAGAGACACAGAATTTACAACAGGGGGTTGGTAAACCAGACCTTTGGCACAAAACATAAATTCAGCTGCAGACTGAGAGTCTTTGCTTTTCATACTGAAGTGTTACAGAGGGCTTCTTCCAGTGGCTGAATTTAAAGGGCTGATGCTTCTTTTTAGAAGTCTGCACTCGGAATTCAATGCTTTAAGAGAGCAGAGGTCACAAACTGGCATGCCCTTATTTGAGAATGGAACTTTAATAAAGAATACAATAATTTATATGTCCTTCCTGTCAGCCTTTTCTGCCTAGTGGTGTTTGGAAGTACATTATAATGCAGCCCAGGATCCCATTTGTGCTACATTCAGCTGCTTGGACTGAGACTTGGAATCCCAAATGGGCAATTATTGCAGTGAAATGGATGTTGGTTCTTGAGGAAATAGTTATGCCCTGACAGCTGCCTGTGACAAGCCAGGGAACGGGTTGCAGAGATTAAAGAGTGCCTTGGATAATGGGAATATTTAAAACAAAGAAGTTTAAGAAAAAAATTATTTTCTTGTTTGCATTCCCTTCTTCCTGGTTCTGTAGTTTATAATACAAGAAAGTTTCATGGTTAGCATAGGGAGACACAGAGAACATACTGACAGGTTCATGAGTTTGTGGGAGAGATTAGGAGAGATTAAGATGGGTTTTTTCTTATTTTGAAAAGGAAAAATATTTGATTTTAAGATTATTAAGTATCCCCACCCAACCCATCCTACGGGAGTATTTGGCATAGATATGAGCTTATAGATTATCTGTAAACCCATTCCTATTTCAGTAGGACAGAGTTCACAGTAAAATAAGAAAAGTGGGCTTTTATATTCAAAAAAAAAAAAAATCTCATATAAACTCACTCTACTTTAGTGTATGGAATTTCTTTCAATTGCTCCTCAGATAGTCCAGATGGATCCACAAGCTCCTTCCTGTAAAGGATTAGGAAAAGTTAAAAATGTAACAGTAACTGTGAAGTGGAAAAGTGTTTATTATATAGGGCTAAAAAGATTTAATAAACAAGCTGTTGTCAGCCCTGAAGCTATCTTGATGTCAAAATAGGACACCTATTTTGAAATAAGTGTAACTTCACCTTGATTTCTTCAACTGCATGTCCAATCCTGTTCCACCCTCTTCTCAGCTCCCTGCAAATCTGATCTTGTTGCTTCATAATATCATGAATATTATGTGTGCTAAACAGTGAATATGCTTTGGAATTGCTGAATATCTTCCTAAGGGGTAATGGGGTGTCATGATAAAAGTGTCAATATTGACATTTTGGAAGCCACACAGGAATAAATCTCTAAAATGATGTATTGCTCTTTAATAATTCATTTACATACAATGGCCATCTTTATTGCATGCACTCAGTGACCTGCAGTATCTTCTACACATACTTAATTTACTGAAATTAAATCAGTGTAGTGCCACAGTGGAGGGGATTTGAATACCTACATTACAGGCAAACCAAGCATCTCTCAGACCCTACAAGGACCATACTTACTGAATATGTTTCCACAGTTCTTCTTTAGCTTGTACATCTGGGCTTCTCCTATAAATATCAACAAAGACAACAAAGGCTCAGCTGTGAAAACCATAATCTGACATGTTGCTGTTCAAATAATTTTAACAGCACAGACCCTGCACAGAAATCACAATAAATGTAATCCACCAGTGACTTCAATTTTAAGGTTTGTTATCTCAGAAAATTCATTAAACTTCATTGCTTTATTTCAACTGAAAAGTCATTTCTTGGACGACAGGCTCTCAATCACAATGCCACTTCCACCGACCTTCAGCAAGAGTGTACATAAAATATAAAAAACAGCAGAATTCCCCAAGCCAAATCACTGCCCAGTCACTGCCAACACTTATCCCTCCAAAGACAGCACATTTTGGAATAACACTTCTGAAAAAGGCCCTCAGAAATTTCCTGTGGCCCACAGAGCCCTTGGTGGGCAGATGGAGGCACAGGCCACAGATCAGTAATTCCAGCCATTCCCAGTGGACACCAGTAAAGACCTGTGGCTCCACTGCAATCACAGTGCAGCCTCTCTCTTTTTGGTCATCTCCAAAAAAGGTTTCTGCTCAATTTATGTATTTTTGGTGCCAAATTAAAAAAAAAAAAAAAATTAATAAACTAATCAAACCAGCAACTATGCCTACTTATGCACCTAAATATTTTAGCAAGTATTCAATTCATGCACAAAGGACTTACCAAAAATGGTAATCTCCCTGTTGCAGACATAGAGATGGAGCAAAATAAGCCTGAGGGCAGGTTTCGCATTTTGTACTAAATCACTGAATAGATGTTTCAAACTTTATTTTTACTTTTCCTTCTCTATTGCAAGGTAAGTGCAAAACCACCACTGTTGTTTAAGCTGCACCTGGAATTCACCCAAACCCATTCAGAGTAATAGATTAACTACATTTGCATGGAGAGATCGGGTAACTCTTTTCCTTGTCATTATATAAGCTCAGTGTCAACAGCTAGAGTGTTCCTAGTCTAGGACAGCTAGATGTGAGGGATGTGAGGGATGCAACTTTTAGACACATACAGCACACATAAATATGCTCAATGTTTCTCAAATACTTTTACAACATCAGGTCATACAGCCTGATCTTTTTTTCTCTTAGACAAAAAGGACTAACATATTCAAAGATGTTTTAGGAGGGATATAATCCAAATTTAGATGCAGATCAAGAAGACAGCAGAGATCTTCATTTTTGCACCTCTAAATGGGCTCTCACCATTTCCATGTTTGGCTTATTTCCAGACTTCAGCCTAGGAATAATGTTCAGAGGCATCTGTATCACAGTAAACACTATACAGTTGATGTAAAGGCAGAATATTTTGGGATGGTAATGTTTTAGGATACTTTTTAGATTTTACAGGAGCAGAAGTAGTAGGAGATACTACTTGACTGGTTTATAAACACCAGAGAAAGACCAAAGGGTGAAAAACAACCTAGCGTTTGTGTTTCACTAGTAGGGCTAAAATTAATTAATCCATAACCACCTCAGGCTCCAGGATTTTCTAGGCAGGATGATTCCTTGACAAACTACTGTCCATTCCAGCTCCTCAGGTTCTCGTGATGGCAACAGCTACAGTATGGGTGGTTTACAGTCCATTTGTTGTCTGTGTTCAGAGCTTTTGAAAGATTTTTGTGTTTCTGTTTATTATAATGCATTTAGTTTTCTCTGATTTTCACTTCTGTCTGTGCCTCCTGCTTTCTGTGACCAGCTCCAGGTATTTTTCTCTGTGATCTCTGCAATTTTCCCCTCTTTCCATCCCTGCAATTACACTAATAATGAAGACTATGCTGTACAATACAAATTTAGCAGTGTGGCATCCCATGGGAAAAAAAAAAAGAAAAAAAGGGCTAAGTACAATACTCCTTCACCCTTCTTGCATTTACTTCTCTTTATTGCATCTGTCCATGCTGCTTCTAACTCCCTGATGCAGTAAATTCAGTGGCATTTAACAGCCTTTTTCACCTCTGAGTTTTGAACTGATTTCTGCCCCCATGTAGCTTCCTGCTCACAAAATAGCAGCTGCAAACCCTGCAGTCACCCTGGGGGTGGAAAGATAGGCATCCTCTTCTGAGGCTGAATAATCAGACAGTGGGGGACGGGGACGGAG